>VMBQ01003096.1:340347-468511 GCA_007657795.1 Dreissena rostriformis
GGAGACAGGAACGGACGGAGAGAGGGAGGGACGGACGGAGAGAGAGAGGGAACGGACGGAGAGAGGAAGGGAGGAACGGACGGAGAGAGGGAGGGAGGGACGAACGGAGAGAGGAAGGGACGGACGGAGAGAGGGAGGGAGGGACGGAGAAAGATGGGAGGAAGGAACGGGCGGAAAGAGGGAGGGAGGAACGGACGGAGAGAGGGAGGGTGGAACGGACGAAGAGAGGGAGGGAGGGGCGGACGGAGAGATGGAGGGTTGAACGGACGGAGAGAGGGAGGGAGGGGCGGACGGAGAGATGGAGGGTGGAACGGACGAAGAGAGGGAGGGAGGGGCGGACGGAGAGATGGAGGGTTGAACGGACGGAGAGAGGGAGGGAGGGGCGGACGGAGAGATGGAGGGTTGAACGGACGGAGAGAGGGAGGGAGGGGCGGACGGAGAGATGGAGGGTGGAACGGACGGAGAGAGGGAGGGAGGGGCGGACGGAGAGATGGAGGAACGGACAAAGAGAGAGTGAGAGGGAGGAACGGACGGAGATAGGGAGGGAGAGACGGACAGAGAGAGGGAGGGACGGAAGGAGGGAAGGACGGACAGAGGAACGGACTCACTATCAGTTTAGATTGATACAATATGATTGAACGAATTAATGAATTGCATTTACTCAATAAATGATTGAATGCATTACAATGAATTACGCTATTTTATACAACTCGAATGTCCATATCCCAGAGAATGACTTGATTTAAAAAGTAGACACACTGGTTATCGAAAAATAATTCCATGAAACTGCAACACATCAGGGACCTTTATAAACATGTGTGTTTGTATTGGTCCCTGAACATTTAATTCAACCGAAATGTACGTGACCATGCCGGTTATCTGATTGCCTATACAATATATGTTTTATTCTTCATTTAGACAAAGCCTATATATGTATGTTGCTAGAGGCTACGAAGTATTTATACTATCATACAATTCACGACAATACCTCACCACAACACAAAGCTAAATTGAGTGAACATACATCATTCGTGACAGTTATTATACGTTGATTTGCTGTTTTGTAAGAAGAAGGCTTTGTCAAAATATCAAAATGTTTTTCAATGATTCATTTTATGACCGCATTGGCACCAAGCTTATACCTTATAGGTCATTATAGGTCAAATACATAAATGCTATGTCTTTTAGCCACGTTATTTATCAACCTCGACGTTTCCCTGACTTGAGTCAACGTGTTATTAAGCTGTAACTGCGCCGTTATTATCTATGTTCGCATAACAATAGAATTATTTATTTTTTAGTTTATATAAAAAAAGAGCTAATGTTTGAGCTTTTGAAATAAAAACAATAAAAAGGAGCGTGTTAGAATCAAAATAATATATGGGCATTAATGTTTTCTAACATCGTTTGTTGTCGAATAAACCACGGTCAGTAGTATAGATGCGTGTTATCTAATAACTCATGGTTATATACCGTGTCTTCTTTCATATGCATCTCTACTACAGATCGTGCATTACTCGACAACAAACTACGATAGAGAAAGTATTATATCTTAAAAATAAACAGCATTTGTAATGACCGCTTATAATTATGGCAAAGTCATTTAATATTTGTGTAAAAGAGAACGTTTTCGTAAGTTTGATAAACAAACTGAATAGATATACAGCACAAGGAAATGCTTTTAAATATGTTCGTGTACAAGGTTTTTACATGTTTAGTAGCCATTTAATCTATGGATCAATATATTGCTTTAAGCTGATGTACCGGTAATTAACGAACTTGTAATAGTTTTATTCGTTTAATAAAAAAAAAAAATAGACACAAACTGGTAGTAACGCGCAATGTAGAGCTTTGTATACCTAAACTATTGGATTTTGTAGAGAACACAGTTTAACCATAAATGTTGTTCAAGGTTTTGGTTTCCGATTCTTGTGTTAAGTTGTAAGGCTTTAAAGACCGCATCAAGCTTTGTGTTAGCATTATAAAAGTGACAGATTTTTTTTAATGCGTGCTTTGTGACGAAGAGCTCGACCTAAATGTCCATGTTCAAGATTGTTTTTTTGCTGAACAGCAAATAAATCTGACATTTTAATTTTAATGTATTCATAAACGTGCATTTAGTGAAGATTAAAAAGCGAAACAGCTGTTTTCTTTATATCGCCATGCCCGTAATTAATTGTTCACCTAAGCACCTTGTCTTACGGTTTGCAGAAAAATCATTACATAGGATAAAGGCTGTCAAGAAAATGAATTCGTTTACTTTAATAAATGGTCTATTATTAATCATACGTTTCTCCATAAATCATTCACAATATACATTCGAAACAAATATATGCACGAATAACCAATCCAGTTTGATCTTCCAATACCTATCCACTGACTAACCTCCCAACGTAACAATTATGCGCGTGTTTTTTGCTTCCATAAACCGTAAAAAGACAAAGTAATAAATGTCTTTCAGGGACAAAAGCAACTTAACTTATTGTCCTTTTTCAAAGATGAGTGACAGATTGGACACATACAAAAAATGAGGAAATCACTGAGTTGATTGCGGTTTAGTATCATGATTTGCACTTATTGAAGCCCCTTGTCACGTATACACTGTATTAGTGCAACTCCGGTACGTATATAAACGGCCGTCGGTTGAGATCACATCACCACAAAGTCCTCTCGACTTGCGAATCTTACCTTCACTTCGACACCAACAAAGTGAGTATCCATTTTATACTGTATCTAGTATATCGTGTTTTATGTTAGAGTTGTTAACTAATTTCTTCAGCACTGTTAATTGATTCTTATCTAGTCATTCATTTCATTATTATCTTGTGATCACTACCGTGATTTCATGTTATCCATTCCTCAATAATTTGTGCTCATTCATTATAAAATGAACTGTTTAGACACATGTTCCATTGTGCTATAAAGTCGTCAAGATTGTTTTTTATTTGTACTTATTCGTGAAGACTGTGTTTATCATTCTTATTTAGTCTTACTGACTTTGTTTTATGCTTACCTCATAACTTAAGGTCTTGATTTGCATCTTGTGTGAATAGTGATCAACTTTTAAAACCATTATGTGTTAAATTAAATATTAAGAAACGCTCATATGGAAACAATTCGTACCTTCAAAGTAACCTTAATATAAGCAAGTGCACGTGCGTTTAACACACATGCATCATAAGTAGGCATTGCGATCAATATTAAGTTTGTATTTTCGCTTATTTATAGAATAAAGCCTTGTCGGCTTTTACCACACAAAACGAAAATTAAGAAGATATACTAACCCAGTATCTATTGTTACCGTTACCGTGGTAACTGTAAACCTACATGAGAGGTACCGGTAGCTTCGAAGATGTTTGTCCGGCGTTGGTGCCTATGCATGCAGGAGCAGTAGTCGTGTTATTGCATTAAATGTTGTGACTTGTGTACTTTAATTGAGACGCGTTCTGAGAAAAGGGGGTTAAATGCATGTGCGTAAAGTGTCATCCCAGATTAGCCTGTGCAGTCCGTACAGGCTTATCAGGAACGACACTTTCCACCTTTATTGTATTTTTCGTTTTAATGAAGACTCTTCTTAACGAAAATCCAGTTAAGGCGGAACGTGTCGTTCCTGATTAGCCTGTGCGAACTGCACAGGCCTATCTTGGACAACACATACATCATTTAACCCCATTTTCGCAGAGCGAGGAACAATTACATGTATGAAAATGCTCCGTATTGTTCTCAGCATGAAGTCCCTGGTTTGCGTGCTTGTCGTGGCGGTGCTTTGTCAGGCCGTCATCGCCTTCAACACCTGGCCCTTGGTTGGCGGTCCAGGATACCTGCCGGACTACGGATACGGTGAGTAGAATAGGTCAAGTGGTCGCCGGTGAATGGGGACATTGCGGACCAGAATACCTGGGGGACTACGGATACGGTGAGTAGTATAGGTCAAGTGGTCGGCGGTGAATGGGGACATGGTGGACCGGGATACCTGGGGGACTGGGGATACGGTGCGTATAATGTGTCAAGTGGTCGGCTATGGAAGGCATAGGGTGGCCCAAAATATCTGAGGGACTGAGGGTACGGTGAATGGTCGTTAGTGACGTTTATGATTATGGTAACCCGGGCTTAACGCGTCTGCGTCAAGTGTCGTGCCTGATTGGCCTTTTCCTCAGCCTGTGAACGGCTTTCATCTGGAATCTGCCTTATAACAAATCTTACGACACATTTAATAAACTACTTAATTTTTAGCTCACAACTAAAGACATGCATGGCGAATATGCTCCTAAAACGACCTTTGTAAGATTGAAAGGAAACACGGAAATTTACGTAACACAGAGGTTGGTGTTTAGCTATTGTATCGTTTCTTAACTTTGTACGAGAACGATGCTTAACACTACGGGCTCATGGTGACCATAAAGTCATATTTCACCACGACTTTTCGTGAGTCTCATTTACCACTGATGTATTTTGGCGTTAACAGATATGTTTATATGAAAGACTACCGGTATTTAGGCGCATTAATTGCACTTCTGTAGACCTTCAACTATTTCAATTCCTGTATACGTCATGAATAAGTTTGAAGTTTTATAATTTATAATAGCAGTAATTAAAAACAAAATGAAATGGAAAAAGGTATTACCTTCAAATTCTATGTAAAAGGTAAATACTCTTTTAATTTTTGTTAACACAGAATCAAAGTTCCCCCTGTTTTCTGTTTGACTCCCAGGTGGTTATCCATATCCTGGTGGCTACCCATATCCTGGTGGCTACCCATATCCTGGTGGCTACCCATACCCTGGTGGCTCCCCATATCCTATTGGCTACCCACATCGTAAATGGGGACAGCCGGGTAAGTATCGTTTATATGGCTATATAGAAGCAAGTTGACGTGCGCGTCAAACGCTCTCAACTCGTTACGGACATACCACGTATCAAATCACTGTCGCCATTACACAAATGATGATGGCCGATTAAAATTAAATTGCATTACAAAATACACTGATGTTCATTATAAAATACACTGATGTTCATTATAAAATACACTGATGTTCATTATAAAATACACTGATGTTCATTATAAAATACACTGATGTTCATTACAAAATACACTGATGTTCATTACAAAATACACTGATGTTCATTATAAAATATAATTATTCAAGACCAGGAACGATTTTACTCGTGATTGCAGTGTTCACCGTTATCTCGAAAGAGGGCACACTGCGAGGATATAGAAATACTCTTATAACAAAATGTTTTTTTTTCTGAGTGAGATCTTGGAATACATATGGAATCTTGATTGCAGAGTATATTTTTACGTTTAATGTTAAAGGGTGTCGTATTGAATATCCATTTAATTGGCTTTAATATATTAAAACGTACCACACATTACCTAGTTTTTGTTTTATATATTATATATTTTGGTTGTTGATTATTTGTATAGTAAATGTTTATTGAGATATGGTTTGTTATTTCAGGTGGCCATTACGCAAAGAGTAAGTCATTATTTTTCTTATACACGAGTGATGCAGTAGATCTACTGATTTACTAGATGGTAGCATACGCATTTTAATAAAACATTTTAATCCATTGATATTTTTCAAGCAAAACGGTCTTATACTTATATATGAGCCTCGCTTTGTGAAAAAGGGGTTTATGACATGTGCGTAAAGCGTCGTCCCAGATTAGCCTGTGTAGTTTGTACAGGCTAATCAGGGACATTACTTTCCGCCTAAATAGGATATTTGCTAAAGCGACTTTCTTTAAACCATAAATATCATAAACGCGGAAAGTATCGTCCCTGATTAGCATGTGTGGACTGCACAGGCTAATCTGGGACCACACTTTACGCACATAAATTCAACCCACTTTTGACAGTGCGAGGCTCATGTATATTTAACACAAAGCCAGAAGTCGAGTGTACATTAAGTGTATGCTGTATTTTTTTTTACAATTGCAGAGAGGTTTTACTGAGACCCTACTACAGGCTGACCTAGTGGAATGTAACTACTGCCTGACCTACCGGACTATGCCTATGATTCTCTTTTATTGATATTTATTAAAACATTGATTAAAATACATGAAAAATAAAGGAACTAGCAAGCTGATATAGCTGTATGTTAAATGTTTACTTAACTTGCCATGATAAACACATGTGAGTCGCGCTCTGTGCAAAGGCGGTTTAATGCAAGTTCGTAAAGTGCCGTCCCAGAATAGCCTTAGCAGTCCGCAAAGGCTAATCAGGGATGACACTTTCCGCTTTTATTTTATTTTTCGTTTACAGATAGACTCTTCTTGACGAAAATCCAGTTAAGGCGGAAAGTGTTGTCCCTGATTAGCCTGTGCGGACTGCACAGGCTAATCTGAGACGACACTTTACGCACCATGCATTAAACACCCTTTTCACAGAGCGCGAGTAATATGTATTGCATTGTCACAAAGTAAGAATATCAAGCATAAAAGCAAATAGTAACACATACATTAACCCCATCCTTTCAATCCGTATAATATGAGTTCATACTCATTTCATCCACACAAAACCTCTATGCGTCTGATTTAACGAATATAACAGTTTGCTTCAGTGCTTAATGCGCCTACAATTTATTTTCAAATATTGTAATTTGTTTCTTGTCATAAACAGCACTTTCATAAGGTAGACAATAACATTTTTATTTGATGCAAATAATACATATACGGTAACTTATGAAAATGTAAATCGTGTTTGTCAGCATTTTTAGTGAGTATCCATGCTTTTCCACACCTGATCATTTTAGTTTTGAACTTCAATTTCTGTTAATTAACCAACAAATCCAAAGTTATATTGTAATTTATTCAGTGCAAACTGCAAAGACAGAGACGCCTTCAGCATCCCAGAAAATTGATGTTTTGTTAGCGGTGTAGCGATATTGCACACATTCATATAAAAGAGCTTATTGTCTATCTGAATGTATTAACATAATATTATGTTAATAACTGAACCAATAAATTTAACAAAAAATGTGACACAATGACAGTCTCTAAAGCGGTTTTTACGTTGAAACTCGAATGCAAGATAACCGCACCAAGAAGGACTACACGAAAAATACAACAGCGTATACATAGAAACGTGATGAAAAAAACATAAGAAACTATAATGAAAAAAGACGTAAGAAATATAAATCTCACCATTTTCAGTTGTTCTCAGCGTTCGTGAACGTGATCATTTATTAGGTAAGTCATACGACGTCGGTCTGACAGAAAATGGTTGTTAACCTATTTGCACGTACATAAAATACAAAAATGTAATAACAACAACGGACACATGCATACCAATACGAAGAGGTTCACATCGTGCCTTTTCTTTTCACGTTATGTAGACAGCAAGCTATAAGCCTTTCTCTTTAATATTACTAATAAAACATGATGCGAAAGTGAAATTATTCAACATAAGTTAAAGTTGTTGAATAACGTATAAATTGTTTATTGTGAAAAGCGGACGTTTGATGTGAAGGTCATCCTCGTTATTTCGTTTTTGTTTTATATATTTTGTTTTGTATTGCAACAGAACACAAAACACATTCAAGGTAATGCACATTGATAATGCGAACGCAAAACTTGTCAGTTGCAGAAATGTTGTAGAAGTGTTGTTCAGCGTTATTATACAATGTATACCTATATTGAGGAAAACGCACGACGTTGATGCAGACATTGTAAAAATCGATGTAGTGGAACGTTATTGTACATGTGTATTAGGNNNGGGGGGGGGGGGGCGCACGATTCATTACTTCTGAATGTTGTGTTTAGCACGGAAGCAACTACATGTATAGAGAAACGCTATGTGTTGCAGCGAAATACATCTTCGAGATGTTGATAGGTTGTATGCGGTGTACTTTTTGAGGGGTTCAACCGTCGGAGTGTTAGCAAGGTTTTACTATAACCAAACTCAGGACAACTGGTCCGCCTCCTGGCGACCATGTATTTCAAAGGACTGGAGCCATTTCGGATTTCAGCCGAGATATCGTTAGAACAAATGTGGCGTGTTCTGAGAAAACTGGGCAAAATGCTTGTGCGTAAAGTGTCATCCCAGATTAGCCTGTGCAGTCCGCACAGGCTAATCCGGGACGACACTTTCCGCCTAAACTGGATTTTCGCTTAGAAGAGACATCATTTAAACAAAAAAATCCTTAAAAGCGGAAATTGTCGTCCCTGATTAGCCTGTGCGAACTGCACAGGCTAATCTGGGATGACAATTTACGAACAAGCATTTTGCCCAGTTTTCTCAGAACACGCCACAAATATTCTGAACAAGTTTCATAATGATTGGGAAAAACTGTGACTTCTTGAGTGTTCACAAGCTTTTTCTTTAATTCCGCCTAGGTACATCTTTTTGGACCTGACATGAATCAATTTCGAACTTGATCGAGATATCATAGGGACACATGTTCTTACCATGTTTCATAAATGTGGCCTCTAGTATTAACATGGTAAATTTCGACGACGGAGGACGAATTGCTAGCAATGGACAAAAGGTGATCACAAAAGCTCACTGTGGCTGGGCCATGAGTAGGTGTTCTTTAGTGAGCTAAACAAGAGGACCCAAGTCCCTAGGTCGCTAACCTAGGATCCAAAGATACTGAACTGTTCAGAGCATCTTTTGCAATGCTTTTGGAACCGTTTTTGTTTTCGGTTGAGATCTTATTTAAACAAGTTGTCTGTGCAATCTTCATGAAGATTGGACCAAACATGCTATTTCTAGAGTGTAAATACAGTTTTTATGTAGCCAAATAAGGACAACAGCAGGTTTTAAACTATTTTTACGAAGATTTGACTCTAAATGTGACTTTTAGAGTGTTAACAAGGTTTCGCTATAGCCATATAAGGAAATCTGCCCCACCCCTTTGAGGGCATTGTTTTTCAACTGGCCAGAACCATTTTCAAACCTGGCCAATATATTTAATAAAAACAATTGTTTCCAGCACGAACGACTAGACATTTTTTTTTAATCCGCTTTTCCAGTTGGACTAGTAGCCTAAAATTTCACTTGTCCTGAACAAAAAATTACTTGTCCTGAGGTTTAAATGTTTCTTTATATACTTAAAGTTTTCAGTAATTTAACAACATATATTTATAGAAGCATAGTACAACTAGAAAAGTGTCTCCTAATGTTCTCTGTTAATCTTTAAGCAATTATGCAAAATGACAGACATTGTAAAGTATAAATTTACTCTTTAATACATCATAATAATGTTACAATTGCTATAGGAACATTCATATTTTAACATCCAATTATTGCACATAACAAATATATTCATTTATAAACAAACACAACTTAATTTCAGAATGTGTGTCAACTGTTAACAATGAATAAAAAACGGATATAAATTAACCACAGTCATTGACATTGTTAAAAATTAATCTTCAAAAATTACAAGCAGAAGTAAAAATCCATGACCTCTGACCTTCAATTGTGTTGATACATCCTATGGTCATAATTGAAATTATGATTACAAATTATATTAAAATCATCCTGGCATAAAAAGTCACAGAATGAAAATTTAAGTTCTTGACCTTTGACCTTGAATTGTGACCTTGATATTTCTTTGAGAACAATGAGAGTTGAACGCTGCAAATTTTAAGCATGTGGACTAATTATCTGAAATGATATTAAAATCCACCACATGTTACAGAGTGGAATCTAACATTTAGGACTTCATACCTTGAATTGTGACCTTGACCTTTCACCAAGGAGCATCGAATACAAATTGTTCGGTCATGAGGAATAATAATCCAAACTTATATTAAAATCCTCCTATTCAAATACAAGTTCAAAAACATAAATTAATTTACTTTGACCTTGAATTATGACATTGACATTTCATTGAGAAGAGTGGGAGCTGTGTTTGACACATTGTCTGGTCATGGAAAGTTAATATGGTAAGTGATATTGAAATCCTCCCAGAATATAAAAATTCGGAGCAGAGTTGAACATGTTAAAGTAACAGAAAGGAAACTAACATTTATGGCCATAGACCTACAATTGTGATCGTGACCTTTAACCAAGCACCATGAATGTTCTTAACAACATATTGTCTGGTCATAGGGAATAATAATCCAAAGTAACATTAAAATCATCCAAGAGTGGAATCGAAAATGGGGGCTCAAATTGTTTATATTTAAATGTGACCTTGAGCCAGTGTGACTCACTTCTGCAAATCACCTCAAGTACCTTTACAGTGTTGCCAATTTTTATGAAATGGGTATAGACGATATAGATCAAATTCGAAAGTAGAGACTCAAACTTTTGACCTTGAATCATGACCTTAACCTTAATCAAGCATGATTGATGTATGTCTTGTGCAAATCTTCTCTATGACCGTAATATTTTAGCCTTTATGAAAATCCGTTAAAGGGTATAGGAGATGTGGAGCGGACACAATGGAATCTCAAACCTTTGACCTTGACCTTCAGTAGGCACGACTGACTCGTGCGTTTAGCAAATCCTCTAAATGCCCTTTACATTTGATAACAAAACTCATACAAATCTGAATAAAGGGTACACGAGATATGTAGCAGAAACAAACTTTTATGGGCAGACTGACAGAATGACATAATGACAGACCCCTGAGGGGCATTCATATAATCCCACATCCTCTTTGTGGCGAGGGATTAACAGGGGGATATTTAAATTGATATATGTGACAATACACATTAAAGATGCATCATCATTATTCAGACCAGGTTGTTTACAACATGTCCTGGTATGTTGTGTTCACAGGCTAAAAACATGTCATAGACCCCGTATTAGCCAAGCTGTTGGAGTTTTCAAGATACGAAGGAATTACAGATGAGCCACCATGGTCTGGATAGCCTAGCTGACCCGATGCCTGGCTGCAAACCGGATCTATCCCGATACAATTGGTTGGGTACATCTGATACCCAGGACATGATATACTGACATCCTTTGAAGTACATTGCATTTTCCCATCAATATTAAAAGCGATCTGTTCATTTTTTTCATTTGAACTTTGACGCTTACAGTCATATTCGATAAAGAAGCCTTTGTTACAGTGAGTGCATGTATACGGTTTACGATTGAAATGATCTTGTTCTTATGAGCCTCAAGTCGAACTTGCCTACATAATGATTGGCCACATATATCACATTTGTGTTTAAATTCAGCATTTACCGTATGCTTCCTTAAGATATGTTCCTTGAGTGTTGTTCCACCGCTGAAAGTCATGGCGCAGAATTCGCATGTGTATTAACGTACATAAGGCTTTCTAGGTAGCCCCTCATGTATGTGCATCGAGTGCGTTTTCAAGGCATCATGGGATTCAAAAGACAGGCCGTACAAGTCGCAAGTAAATGGTCGGTCACTTGAATGGGAAACTATGTGGACTTTAAGTCGACCTTTTGTTGGAAATGATTTGCCACAGTCCGAGCATTCAAAGCGTAATTGTTCACTTGGTTTTCTATGCGCTACTAGCATATGCTGTCGTAGTGATAGCAAGTAATTGTACTTCCTGTCACACTGCTTGCACTGATATTCCTTTGGATGTTTAACACGTTTGTGTTCCTCTTGCTCTTGAGATGTTTTAAAATACAAATTACACGCACTACATTTATACGGCAGATCCATATGAGACAGTGTATGGAGTTTGAGCCGACGTCTGATGCATATTTGATTGCATTTGGGACAGGTGACAGTTTTCGATTGTGTTTTTGACAGTATCCGTTTGGCTAATGTCTCCGCCTTTTTCAGAAGTATGTTCACATCTACAACCAGACCCTGAAAATATAAAGCTAATAAAACGGCTGTGAATTACGCATTCCCACATTAAACTGGATCTCTCTGATTTTTCTGCAGTCAAGGACCACACTTATTGTTGTACAATGTAAGATGACCCAATAAGCAATGCAAATCCAACATTCTGAGTGCAGCATAGTAAAACATTTTGTGTTTTTTTTTCAACAGTAAGAATATACATGGACACACAACAAGATAAATGATTTAAGCAACTAATTAATACGTATATATTTTCTAAAGAATAGTCTTATTTTTAACAAGCAAATTCGTTGAATTGATATCCCTGGCCAAATAAATTTTGTTTATGGATGGTTGCAAATCCCTTGATAAATGGTATACTCATAAAAAAATATTAAGTGTAGGGTTATTGTTCTGCAAGGAACTTCTACTCATTGATATCTATACACCCATGAAGTTTCATGTTGATATGTAGTTTCTAAGTTATAGCCCTGTAAAGTTAAATCATAATTAAAAAACAACCAAGGGAAATAACTCTTATTTTAGAAATTAAAGGGTTATGGTTCTTGTGCATGGCACTTCTCCTCATTGATATCTATACATCCATGACGTTTAATGTTTATATTTTATATAGTTTCTAAAATATAGCCCTGAACAGTTTTGTGACAGACGGAGTGAGGGACGGACAGAGGGACAGATGGACGGACAACGCCAATTCTATATCCATAAAAATACAATTTGAACTGTCAATATGCATCTTTAAGGAAGGTTGAGGCAGTTTGTATTGAACAGAGGTAATTTCAACCCTATCACCGCATCATATGATTATGCGGATATTGGGAAATTTAACTACTTGTGTCCAGGCACATTTTGATTTCCTAACATTAATAATATCAAATGCACTCAATTTCGTGTCAATTGCTGTATATTATTATTATTATCAAATGTCACATTAAAGAATGGCTTAAAAACTGTATAAATTTAGACTTTGCACTTAGAGATCGGAGAAATAAGGATCTTTATATAATAATTATAGTGTCTCAATTATACAAGCAGTCAGTACAATAAATGTCAATTAGTCCCTGCACTGACTTCATTATAAATGACATGCTAGACATTAATTTAATCTGTTAATTAACATTAATTTAATGATTTAATTATGAACTAACATTGCATAAATCAGACAACTTTAATACAAATTTTAGCACATTTGATGACATAACCAATATGGCTACATGATTTCCTTCTAACCCCGTCTCAGTGCTCCAGCTAAGCCTAAACTGAGGGAAGCAGCAACCTGCCGATCCAAGGTTTCACCCTGCCCCCTTTGGGCCCCACCATCACCTTTTTTAAAAATATGATCACATTATTATACACAAAATTGTATTTTAAGTTTCAATAAATCAATTTTCACAGTAAAATTAGTTTGATTTATAAGAGAAGCATTGTTTTAAATGAAAATGCATGTACTATGTAATATCTCTCTCTCTATATATATATAATGCCATAAGCTACATTGGCGCTAAGGAAAAAAACTTAGTAGCCAATTTAATAACTGATTTGGGATAGCATCGACTACGCGCATTGGAGATATGTAGATATCTGATCATATTTCTTTCTGGGGGGGGGGGGGGNTGGGGGGGGGGGGGGATTTATATTTCATCACATATCATCATTGAACTTCAATGTAAAACGTATTTGTGTGTGGATTTGATTTCTGAACTTTAAAACACTGTCTGTCTTCAATCATGATGAATTTTAACATGAATAGGGGCAGATAGTTAACAGTGAAACAGTCGTAACAACTCTATTAATATGCAGCTTTACAGTACACCTAAATTACAACTGTTAACTACTCTATATTTAACATGCATATATGTTATATACTATAATAACAATCTCCCCTCCCCCATTCCAAGTTTGATTTCAAACATGTATTTCAGTAGAGGGAGTGTAGCACCCAGCTTCTTAGCAATATGTGTATACTATGCTGGTTTGTTTCGGAATAAAAATAAACAATGTGTATAGAAACTTTGAGGCCTTTTAGGCCTTCTTAAGCGAAATGAAGTAAGATGATGATGACCACAAGCTTTCATCTAGATAACTAGCCATGATTTTTCTCAGTCAAAAGGGCCACCAAAATACTTAATACAACATATACATTATAATACATACAAGAATGTAACAATAAAAAAACATCTAGCATTCTTCATGTCAAAACCATCAACTACACACAATAACAATTGTATTATTAAAGGGAAGTAACTCATCTAGCTTTATATACAAGTAAGCAGTTGTTATAGTGTTAAAATAAAGTTTGATATGCCATTCCCTTAAATTGCACAGGGTCTTGAAATCGAAAAAAAAAAAACAACAACATTAACATATTTAAGCACTAACTAATTACATGTACATGGTAATTCTTTACATTGAGATGTGATTCTCTAAAGCTCCATTTTTAAGAAGTAATTTAATGAATAAGCTACAAAATATTAAATTCAGCTGGTATTTATTGGTATGTGACTGTAAACAGGTTATACAGTTCTGAGTCTAGGACTTTACTGAAAACAAATACAAGTGCAATACATAATAAAGTATAGTTTGAAACGATGACCTTTCTCCCCATTCACTTTTATAATTAAAATAAAATACAATTATTTCAGAGACTTAAAGTTCCAAGAAGACTCTTTACAAACTTTACACCATGTGCATTTTTATTATTTAATATAAAAGTTAAAAGTCAAACATCTTCCATCCAAATAACAATTAATAGCTATGTTAAATTAAATGAAAAAATAAAGAACGACACACAAACAAACTGATTGAACTTTAAGAGTGAAACAATACAACCTAAAACACCAACCTGTTTCTCATCCACCTCCAGATGTTCAGCAAACGCCCTGGCCTTAGCATCAAGGCTGGCCACAGAGTGACCTATCTTCACCCTCAAACAGTGAGTGTTGTTGCCCCTCTCCTTTGATGTGCATGCCTCTGTCACCCTACCATGTAACGGACCTGTCGAATGAGATTCCAGCCTGGAGATGGGAGTGAAATCCTCTTGCACTGATGTATGTGTATCTATATATGTCCACTATATGGCTTGATGTTCTCTGGGAATTCAAATGTCTCAGTCGTATCTTCCAAATGGTTTTCATTGTCTGAAATATTCGTATCATCATCTTTTTTATCAAGACGCCCTTGAGTCAGTTCTTCAACTACCATGGCTTTGCATGAGGTGTTGGACCTCTTTTGACAAGTCCTAAGGGACCTTGATCTTAGTTCTGCTCCACTGTCAGTGTTTTCTCTGACACTGACATTGGATAACTGAGGTGGACCTATTTTCTCTGTGAATACTGAAAGATCTGTCAATAGAAATTGTTAAATATTAAATGTAGCCAATATATACATGAATGTGTGGAAATTAAGATTGCAAACTTTAATGAAAAAATACTTATTTGTTTACAAAAATCATTATACCTATAGAAAACTCTCACGAATGAGCGAGCTCTCCGCTTTATCCCATTTAAAATGGTGAAATATTAAAACAGACATCATTAACATTGTTATCTGGGTCGCGCGTTATTCTCCCAACCCAGATCTTAAAAAGTCACATGGTATAGGCACCGTGTAATGTAAATTCGCTCTTTGTTCACTGTTCTTTTATTTTTTGAATCTGTGACAATAAGTTGATACGTTGTCAATTCGATAATATGTGAACAAGTCCCTTTAAGCAACAATTATATTTAAGAATTTTTAATAATTGAGCATTTGGATCAACTGTTCTATTAAATGTCATCCTGTGCAAAAAAATATTATATAATATCACATAATAAAATAGTCAACGAAAAAAAATGAAAACAAAATGCTGAAATTGGGACCCAGACCATAATTTTCGAAATATTAAAACATACTGATGATGTGTATTATGGCAGTTGTATGACTAAATTTAGATTAAGTTCTAGTTTAATATAATTTTCTTGTTTTTGAATGTTTACACAGATAGACGGTGCATTGCGTACATTAACAGTTACACGGTGCATAACCATATCGGTCCCCCTCTCGGATGAAACGCTATATCGGTATCCCTCTCGGATGCGGTACCGGTCACTCTCGGATAAAAACATGGTTCTGGGTAGATGGTCACCCACAAAACAACAGTTTATTCTTAAAAAGGGACACGGGTCATTTAAAGTAAGTATTGTACGGAACTTTATAACCATTCTGCTTTGTAGTTATATGTTTATTTTCTTTGCTTTGTTAGTGATTACTTATATATAAGCGACACAGTCGAGGAATGTCACGCTATTGAATACGAGTTTTACTATTAATAAATGTGTTTTGCGTGTTTAATGCTAACATCTGATCGTCTTGATTAAATAAGTAGTATATAATAATGATAGATATGGTTTAAAACAAGAACAGATCCTTGACATTGTCAAAAATATTGAAAATCTGTCCACTTTCTGTTTGTATGAAGCACGGGTCTCCAATATGTGATTATAAATTCACAGGCAACCTCTCGGATGGAGTTGGTCTACTGTTGCTTAAATAAGATTCACAAACTATTGAAAGCACCGACTGATAATTCGTTTTAAATATCAATAATAACAATAGTTTAAGCATGCATCTGATTTGCCTGAAAGACTATGCAAAAAGCATAGGAAGTCGAAAAGATCAGACGTATTGAAGCCCTTTTTCGTGGCGAAAGGGTGTCACCCTGTGCGATTACACCACAAGTGCGACGCAACTTAACTTTTGCCTACCAGACTTGGAATTGAAATACAGGAACTTGATTAGCAACAGCGTAATATAAGCATTCACATAAAACTTATTAATGTTTTATTTCTATGTTGTTACTGCCAAGATTTGTTTGCTGATGCCGTGGTAATTCATACAATGTATACTTAACAGGAGTTTTATCTAAAGGAGCGTGTTATACAGCCCCTGTATCTAAATATGTAGCTCTTGGATAGTTATATAATTTGTTTTTGAGATGGTATGAATATATAAATACTATTTACTTTCGCACGTATGATTTTGGACCAGACTAACATAAGGTTATGTGCATTGTTACATTTTGGTTTTGTTTAAATGTGTTTATCTAGTCAAATACCGTAATGGTCTGATGCTCGTTTGTTTTGAATAAAAATTAAACGTTACTGGTTTTGTTATAATTTCATATTGTGGTGTACTTTATGTTTGACTCCCAGATGGTTATCCCTACTACATTCACTGAGTTGTGTATTTTATACTTTATATAAGCAATCCTCGTAGTGTCACATATAAAATATATACTTTTTTCCATGGGGAATGGATCCAGTTAACGGCCCCGATTTGTAACGAAAACAAAAACACTGAGACCTCACTCAAATTTTACGAATATGTTTGAATGTAGAAGATATTTTACCAATACTTATTTTATTATTTCTTTTTTATTTTAATAATTTATATTTTATTCTACAAAACGACTTAAAATAAATGCATTTTTTTAATGGTTACCATGGTTACCACAAAGCGTTAATCATGGTTATGTTACTAACTCTTTAACATTAATGATTCCTGAATTTCTTGTTGCTAGGTTTTAAGATAGCAATGTGTAATATTAATGAAGCGATTTAATGTAATTTATATTCTGGAATTGCTCTTTAATTCAAAATTAGTCACCCGTTAACAGGCATGTAATTACCGTTTTAAGTCATGCATGTAAAGTATCAACAACTTCTTGGCCTTTATATTGACAATACTCTATCTTGGAAACTACACATCGACAAAGTTTGTTCAACAATGTCGTCTTGAATGTTTCTTCTGCAAAAAATAAAACCATATTTAACCCTTGAAATGCGTATGCTCTTCTATAATGGTTATATATCACCTATATCCGACTACGCATGCGTTACCTGGAGTTCAGCGGCCAAAACGGAAATTAATAGAATAGTCAAAATACAAAAGCGTTGTGGTGCACATATTTTAAATAAAAAAGTACAACACCAATTCAAGAACCCTATTTAAAGATCTAAAATGGTTGACTTTCGAACAGCGTAATCACTATTTCACGTCAGATATTTTATTTAAATCATTTCACAATCAAACCCCAACATACATACGTGACCTTTTGACGCATTCACAAAATAAGCACTATAACTTGCGATCTTGCGAAAAGGGAGATTTAAACCTTGTGCGAATACCCAAAAACAACTATTTTAAACAGTCGTTTTAATTTTCTAGCACAAAAATTAGGAATTCGTTACCCAAATATATACGTCAAACAAACTTAATGACCTTTCAACCACCCTTTATGAAATAAACTGAATAACCTAGCTTAGTTTATTTGTTTAATGTTAATGTTAGTTTAATGTTTGAATACTGTTCTTGCATAAATGGTAATTGTAGTTAAATGTCTGTAATTTGTTATGATTATTTATGTTTTGTTCTTAAAGCTTAAGTTAAACTAGGATGTATTTGATGTAAATTGCATTATGTTAGAAGACCTTGTTGAAAATAAGACATGTATTATATAAATTGCATATTATGTAATTCCATCTGATGTATTTCTTAACAAGTCTATCTTCTTTAAATAAAGATTGTATTATTATTATTATTATTATTATTATTATTATTATTATTATTATTATTATTATTATTATTATTATTATTATTATTATTATTATTATTATTATTATTATTATGTGTTGTGTAGGCAATCGATTATTCCCTGACCTACATAACTAATGGATAGTTTCACGATTGTGCTCAAATTATTAATATGAATGCAGTTTTCCTTTAGAATCATAGGTACAAAGTCGTCCCAACGTCGTAACGATATGAATCAATTATTATATGTACCATGTGTGCGGAATCACAGTGCCATTGTTGCTAATTAATATCAGAATATTCATTTTGCATTAACAATGGAAGATGTATTGCTAATTAAAAATAAACTGACTGTTGACATCCTTGGAATGCGTGAGATGGCCCATCACTTTTGGAATATAATATCGTTCCTTAGAATCCACATTATCTGTTGGCTAGTGTCAGTGTTTTGTTGCATAACAGTGAAAAATATTAAATAAACTTTTTGGATGAATTTAAGGTTATATAATGACTAGGGGGGAAATTGTAGAAAGTTTGCCTTTTATAAAGTCCGAATGCTTGATGATTTTAAATTCATATTTCTATTTGCTTTTTTTAATTGAACCGTCCTTTAATTGCTTATCTTCTGCACGTGTGCTGAGCATGCAAAATTTTCGCATGTATGTATATGAAGTATAGCAGACTTACGTAGGATATCAATGCAACAAAATATGTTGCTCTGAACTAAAAAAAATATACGGGGATAGTGGAAGCCATGCACTCATAATTAATGACGATATCACCACTTTGTTTACTCGATCTGTGAACTAAATTGGGCATCAATGGTTGGTCACAGCCAGTTTAAATTACCCAGAATGTGAGAGTTTTATATCTAAAAACGCAATTATCAAGATGTTAAAGCAATAAATAGTTTTTGATACCTGTATCAATATTATAATGTATCGTATATTATTATATTTCCATGGAATCAAATCATTGAAAACAAAAATATTTTGGAACGGTTATTATCTCTGGAATGGTTTAAACGGCATGGAAATTATTGAAACCATGATCCTGCCAATTCTGTTCATGGAGGTTCATGTGCTTCATGTTCGATCCAGTATTTCTATATTAGTCTGTTTTCTGACATAGCACAAAGTGACATAGCTGAAATTCATAAGCTAATGCATTGATGCATTTGGGTTCGGGGTGGGTGGGGGCGTTTAAATCGATAAAATGATATTTCGAAACAGTACTGTATTGAGCAATAGCATATTCAAATGTATTGAATTATGTATGTTATAAATATAGCAATAAATATATAAAACATAACGGGAAAACGGGGTTTAATGCATGTGCGTAAAGTGTTGTCACAGATTAAACTAGGCTGTCCGCACATGCTTATCAGGGACGACACTTTCCGCCAAAACTGGATTTTCGCTAAGCAGGGACTTCCTTTAAGAAACATCCTATAAAAGCGGAAATGGCTATTTCAATGAACGACAAACGGGTCGACCTTCAAACATGGTATACATCTAGGAGCAAGAAGGACAAGTGATTACATTGTAACGATTTCAATACAACACAACCCAATTTTGCAATGCAATTCTCATAGCAAAACGAATAAAAGCAGAACATGACAACACAGTTACTAGGGTGATGTGGACAGAACTGCTTCCAGAAAAGGCGTTTCTTGAGGATGAGCCTCTAACCACTGTAAAAGAAATGCGGAAAACAATATAAATCATTTGGAAATAAATAAATCTATAACCATTTTTGTGGGGGAAATCGTAACGCACTGAACTAGTACCATATCAATATGCGAGAACTTTTACAGATGTGTCATTTTTAAGTCCCAAATTATACTTATAAGTTCATTATATGTGTGTTAAAGCATGCAAAAGATAAGATAAACATTAATGTAGCAACGAAAGAGAATTTATATTACAAACCTTGATGAACATATAAGCATCATCACAACTTGTTAAAATTCTACTAGGTTTGTGTGAACTCGGCAAACCCAAAATAACAAAAAAATCCGCATTTTGCAATATCCGATGAAACTTCATCAAACAAACCATGCACACTAAAACTTACACAAGGTATTTCCATCGACATACTTAAATTGTTTTACCCGTTAAAGTGAACTTACTCATGGCGCCCCCTCTGTCCGTTATAATCCCCGGGACCGGGGGAGGGGCTGCTGTATATCTGAACCATTGTGACGATGGCGACCCTGAAAAATATGTCCTGTTCCAGGTCATATAAAAGCTTTACGAAGTAACCGGTGTCATTGCTTCCTCTTCTTAATTAATGAAATACGTTGAAAACTAAGCAATCTATTATAATTGTCTTCTTCCACTGCCTTGTGGGTTTTTTCAATTGATTATAAACATGACAAAACAAAATATGTTTACCCCCCCCCCCCTGTTTCACGCTGTCGACCATACACCCACCATATACCCGTCTTAACGGTCTTATAAACAGTACTTGAAGATATTTACTAAATATCTTACGCTGTGTTTTCAGGAATCTCAACAGCCGATGTGTTCGCCATATTTATCAAATAAGAGTGGCAAATGAGGTCCACCATCACCAAAATACGGACATGAATGTGCATCAGCGAAGCAGTGAACACTGTATGCTTAATACACGACTTAATTTCTAATGCAAATCTGAACACTGTATGCTTAATACACGACTACATTTATAATGCAAATCTGAACACTGTATGCTTAATACACGACTTAATTTCTAATGCAAATCTGAACACTTTAACTTCAAATCATTAAATGAACAGTGTAAGCTTGATTAGTTACTTAATCTTCAAGTACGTAAATCAACACTTAATACGCGATAAGTTTCTTAATTTATAAATGATCTTTGTATGCGTGATTAGTTTCGTAGTAACGAAATTAGTAAATGAGCAATGTATGTATACTAATTTACTATATTGCCAATGAAGTTAATGACTGCATGTTAAATAAGATTGTAAATATCCAAGGAACAGAAACTTAATCATCAGAACTATGAACCTTTAAAACAGTCAGTTGCTACTAGTATTTTTTTTTTGCTTGTTTACCGTTTGTTTTCATTTTAAAGGGACTGTAAACTACGAATGACGAAAAAAGAAAAGTTCTAAAATACCTTTTTTTTTTACAATTATTAGTTTATATTGATTAAAATATATCACGACTGGTACATTACATTACTTGAAAAAAGTTCATATTTTCAGTGTATTCGGTTATAAAATTTCGCGATGTGAAATCGAAAGTACATCGCGAAAATAGGTGACATAACGATATACACACTATAAATAACGCAAGTAGATTGGTCATTGTATATATAAAATATATACAATTCACTACGCATGCACAATTTGAATTCCTGGGTTAACCACGTGACGATGATAATCAATCTACTTGCGTTATTTATTGTAAACTGGTAGTTACCTGGTAGACATACACAGTAAAAATAAATAAATAAAAAATAATGTAAACATAAAAAAAACTAACTTTTTTCAAGTAAGGTTATATACCAGTCGTGATATTTTAATCAATATAAACTAATAATTGTAAAAAATACGGTATTTTAGAACTTTTCTTTTTTCGTCATTCGTGGTTTAAGTCCCTTTAAAAAAAGCCTCTTTATTTTTTTGTCTTGATTTCTTTATAAGATTTTTTTTTAAATATTCGATAATTTTAAATGGATTACTGTTTGGAATGATGAATAATAAAAATTAAATATGTCAGTGTACACCAAACGATACAATCAAATGGTTTTAATCGATCAGACTTTCGGTCAAAATTTACTCTTTTGTTGTTTTTTCGTGTTGTTGTCTTTAAGAATGAAGAAAACATACTAAGAAACATACACACAATATGTCAAATACGACACTAATAATTAATTGGTTATTCCCATACTAATTAACCCCCGGTTCGTCCGTCTATCCGTCTGTCCATATGCCCGTCGTTTCATGTGTCCGTGGGTAAATCTGAATCTTGATCATGTGATAAATTAGAAATACTTAAGCTTAGTTGATGAAACGTATAATGTGGATAGAGTGCCATATCGGGCATCATTTGAAAATAATGTCAGTTTTTCGTAAAAAAAAAGTATGGTTGCTTCGGTAACAAATATATTTGAACATGAACATCTGGATCTTGCGATAATTAAATATTCCGTCTGTCCGTCCGAAAAATCGGTATTCTGTGCTAACAAACAAAAACTTAAATCTATAAAACTCAGTATGTTGATAAAAGGTAATAAGGGATAATGAACGCTATTTCCGACTTTGTCAGACACAAATTGTGTTTGTTATGGTTACAGAAATAAGTGAAACCTAAAATCATGATCTTGCGCCAACTTAAAAAGAACTTGTGTTCCGTTGAACAAACTATGTGAATGGATAGATTGCCACATGGCGAATATGCACGGTTTTCGGTGTTTGTTTTTCTTCAGAACAAAATCATGAGTGCTATCTTTATAGAAATAACATGAAACTAATATCTACATCCTGATATAACCAAAAAGTACTTTACCTATATACATGAAACTTATGGAGTAACTGTTCTTACTAAGACAACATAAGCCCGATAGTTGACTGCGGATTTGTCTGTGACAAAGATATTGTTGCTTATATATTTAATGTATCGAGGTCTTTTACAAGAAAAAAAAAGTTGTTTTATTTAAATACCGTCGCTATTTTAATAGTGATTACTGTTTGAAACGGTGAATTATAAAAATAATGCAAGGATATTTCAGTGTAAATCAAATGAAACAATTAAATGATGTTAATCGATCAGACTTTTGGTCCAACTTCACTCTTTTTTTTATTATATACATTTTAAAATAAAATAATAAAAATATCATCATTTATTATTTATGAATGGTGTCGTATTTTGGATATTGTGTGTATGTTGTGTAGTTATGTTTTCTTCATCCTAAAAGTTGAGTTTATAAGTCCACTAATAATTTACCCCCTCCCCGGTACATCCGTCCGTCCGTTTTTCCGTCTGTCCATATGCACTTCTTTCCATCTGTCCGTCTGTCCATCCGAATCTGGATTTTGCGATAACTTAAAAAGTATTTAAGCTGTATTGATGAAACTTGGTATGTGGATAAAGGATCATATGGGGAATAAGAACGTTCATTTTTTTCGTACGACAAAAGTTGTGGTTGCTATGGTTACATGCATAATTGAACATTAACCTCTGTATCATGTGAGAACTTAAAACTACTTAAGCTTGGTTGATGAAACTTGATATGTGAATAGAGGGTCATATGGGAAATATTGAATTTCATTTAGTGTTTAAGTGTTTTCTTCAGATCAAAATTGTGGTTACTATGGTTACAGTTGTTATGGTTACAGATATAATTCAACACTAAACTCTGGATCCTGTGATAAAATAAAAAGCACGTACCGGTAAGCTAAGTTGATGAAACTCGGTATGTGGATTGAGGCTCATATGGGAAACATTAACGTCCGTCTGTTAGTCTGTCTGTCTGTCTGTCTGTCCGAACAATCTTGCTCTAATTGCACACAGAGAAGAAATTACTGACTGCATTACGACGTTCAAACAGTACAAGTAAATTTCAACTTCAAATCGAACTTTTAAAAGTATATTGATAGTATTAAAAACTACTTAGTTGTCTTCCTACAACTTTATTTTATTGAAAGAGTGACCCACATGGGAGGACAAGAAACTAGACTGTTCGGATGTTTGGATTAGTGCTATTGGCATAAGTCACTCACACGCAAGCTAAGAAAAGAATAAATGTTTCGCGTTTCTTGTTCATAATTTTTTAACACGTAGTGCCTAATCAAATATATCTTTTTTGTTATAATAAACGCTGTGATCTAAAAAGATTTCAATAATTCAATAATGCTTGATATTATTTAATATGCCATAGGTGACGTTAGTCAAATATCTTGTAACTTTCGATTATAATAATACGTATGCGTATTTACTGTGTATTCAGTAAATGATGTTGGATAGAAAATAAATAATTCTCGTTCATTCTTTATCATGATGTTATTTGTTCAGTGTTTACTTGCATTTGATATCTTAGCGAAACATTGTTATCTGTTGTATTGTATTTTTAATATATATATATATATATTAAAAATACTATTATTTTTTTAATTATTAATTTTAGGAGGAATGTGTCTGCCCTATAACATAATGTTGTACTATTTATGTACCTCTACGATAGATCATATAATTCATAAACTTATTAAACTGCAAGACCACCCTATAATGTACGTAATGTTGTGCTTTGATTGCAGTTTTCCCGATGTTTCGTTCAAATCATTGAGTCGTTAGTACACCAAACATGCATATTTTAAATTATATTTACACACCAACCACGATTGTTATTATTCCTATCTTACTTAAACATGTATGTATACATTTTGTTATAAGTATTGGTAATACATGTATAAAAATTCGCCTATTTTATTGTTGTGTGTATTTGCCCATCATTTTATACAATATATATGTTGTTCAAACTTTAACTTATTGCCGATGAAACCAGAATCATTCATTGAAAACTCCTAACTTGTAAAATTAAGTTAGTTTATGTGAATACAAATTCTGTTCTGGTTCGAAAATTTAAATATTGTACATAAGGTTCTTGTCTAAGTACAGTTTAATGTGTGTTTGCATAGCTTTAAGACAAATGTCATTTTCATTATGATAACATTGTTAGTCTTTGCTAGTTCTTAATATATTTGTATAGCAGGGTCAAGATAAGACATTTTCAAAGACTTAATTTATAAAATGCTCTGTAAATCCTACCATGCTTCTATATACATGATATATACTTGATATTATAGATATTACTATTTCGTTCAAGATGTACGATGTTTATGCATGTGTTGGTTTTGTTTTTGCCGTTTTCAGCAGTAGTTCAGTCAAATAACGGCGGTGAGTTAATAATCTCACACTTTTGCTGGGTTGGCTGGTTTACCAGAACTTATTGCAAATACGTATGCTTGTAACAAATAACAGCACTTTCTGAATCAATGTTTAGGCATTGTGTACACACCGGTCTGACTGACCTGTGTACTAACGCGAAAGGAATTGTGGGTAGCACTTATTTTACGAGTGAAAAGTGAAAGCGAAAGTAGGTCAGGTAATCGTGCTTCTGATAATCGCTATCAGTCTTAATAGAGATTCAAAATCACATTTAAACAAAATTAAATAACATTTCTTGAAACAACATTCCGTTTTAAACACACAATAAAAAACGATTTTTCTTTCATTATTTACATTTTCATTCCTACGCAGAACTACTTTGGCGGAAGCATAATTCCCCAAACCAGGGGAATTTGATGCGTCTTAGTATAGAGGTTATAATAACGTAGTGACGTCACCATCTATGTATAGAATAATGTTTAGGTAGATATGATTGAATGACCAATCCCCGCACACGTTGGTGGCCGGTCTGGAAAGCGTACCCGCGATCATTAATTTCGAGTGTATGACTCTTCCAACTGAGTCAGCCTGCCCAAGCGTTGTATACGTAATATTTTTTATTTTCACTTATTGAACAAATATATGGACATGCTATTCGAAAACAAATATGTGGTGATATATTTGTGCTTTGACAAAGAAAGTTCAAGGTGTGAAACAACATGCTCATTTACAACGTTGAATACCCAAAGACATATTTTACACATCATTTATGATGATAGGAAAAGTAATAAAAATATGTATATCTATATACTGTGTGTATGCATTAAAGAATGATCATTTAATAAAATAATTAATGTATGCGAGCTTGATTAGAATCGGTTACAGTTTTCTACCCGACCAATGTTTAAATACAAATCTTATCAAATAAATTGATTTCAATTCATTTTCGCCTAATATCATGTTTATAGTCACAAATGTTGAATTGCGAAGCCGTGTCCAATGATAAGCAAAGCAAGTTTTTGCTGTTTTCTTCCATCAATCAGATTAGACGGGGAACATAACTGTGTGCGCTGTCAACAAGACGTTAGTGCTAAATACCACGAGTATGTTTTTAAATCGCATCGTGTTAACGCGATTTATGTTTGTCGAATGCGCAACAACTCATAAACTTAATATGGCCATTCACAGAAGTGTGTAAATTAGAATTAATAGCTATTTTTCCATTATTACCGGTTTTAATGTTTGTTCTTTATGCATGTCATTAGCATGATTTATTACAAAATATTCATGCACGTATTACTATAATTTATCTAATTTCGACATATGCGAACGTTTTGGACCTTGTGATTTTTTTTTTAGTTTATGATTTGTTCCATTTGACTGTCTTTAATCATGAAAATACGACAGAATGTTATTGTAGGTTAACATGTTTTCATTTTGGTTATCATGTTAACAAAAACAAGCGCATAGATTAGTATTATACAAAATTAGGTATTAAATCCTAGCTGCCATACTTACTATTACCAATTGTGAAATAAGAGAAAACTGTTTATTTACATATGCAGATAAGTCTGCATTAATGTCGTGATAAAACACGACGTCAGTGTCAAAATCTGTTGCAAAGTCTTTTACCCTTGTAAAAAGATTGTGTCCAAAAACGTTTTGGTAAAACATCAATTTTGACTGAAAACAACAATAAGTCATTATTTATTGTATATGTTGCTTTATTAAATGACACACAAAAACCACGTTAAAATTATTCTTTTTAAATCTGTTAAATGCATTTATTGCACATTATTCTCTAAGCTAAAACAAAAAAATAGTGTGTCCATGGATATTTCTCTTAATTATATTTGGATCCAGCGTGTAGCTTGATAACTGTTGTTTAAGTGTGGTCGCACCAAGGGCCATGACAAGCCCCGTCGTCGCATGTGGCTCCTGGTCCGCACTCGAAATAGCAGTCGAAGTCATTATCGCACTCTCCTGGTATGTGGCAATGGCACTCGCGGCCCGTAGGAGAGGACGGAGCATCATGGCACTCGACCTCCTCCCAGGGGTTGTTGCACACTACGCAGTCACAGTCCTTGTCTTTATAGCATGGCTTATGGATGTTGGGGTCTGTTGATGATATAATTGAATGTACCAGATACATACAATAGATTGATGCGCGGATTGAGTGTATGTTTTAATGGCGATATAAATGCATTTAGAAATACGTCGAACACTTTTCTAGTGTTGGAACAACGTAAATTTAACTTTAATGAACTTATGTTAAACATTATTATCCTCGTGTAAGCTTAAAGGTTACGTTGTACTTGATATTCATTAAAAGCAAATTCTTTTGCTCAAAATATCGACCGTGAATTAAATTAATATTCGAATTTCACAATGGTTTCGCTATTTGCATATGCTCCCGTTAAACGAGTTTGATGACAACAAACATATTTCAGTAAAAAAAAAATACCGGCGTTCGCTGACATTTTTAACTTCAGTATTAAAATGGTGTTGTTTTCTCCCCTTTTGCATAGAATTGTGCAAAACAAACTACCCTTACGGAATGGTCAGTTGTATTCCTAACGTTCGAACATAATCAAATTAGGTAAATACAAACATGACTAAAAGTATAGCGTGAAATATTTTAACTGGAAAACATTATCGAACCTCGAGAAACATGCAGGTTCAAACACAAACACGCTTTCTAATAGAATTTAGAGACAGAAGTTCGACTTTGTTATGTGTCTTAACATTGTATGTGTAAACCAAAATGGTCAATAATGCAAACCCAACAAACTTAACTCCCATTGTAAATTCAACAAATCGACTCCCAAACAAAATATAGATTACTATGTAAGTGTTGAAAGTTTAACAAGGCTAAACTCTTTGGTCTTTATAATGAAACACACTCAAGAACATGGTATAATTTAACATAAATATATATATGACATCATGAAAGTGAGCAAAACGACGTCATTGTTATGCGCGTGATATTATCATCCCGGCCATGCAGACATATAGGTTAGTTTTATCATCGGGATGTATTGCAATATTACACGCCTGATGACGGGATAAAATATGATAACCATTTATGGACTAAGAAAAAGAGAGAATACAACTGAAGACACTATGGAAAGATTGTTTGAAATGAATATCGGATTTAAACCTACTACTTAGGCTTAATACAACACTAAGTAACTTCAAGCCGAGATAGGATTGGCTACGAGCAGAGATTAATTCAAATACCTGCAAATGTAACAAGTCGCATCATGGCGAGCAATGGAATAGACCAATTCAAATTAAGCGTCTGTATAACCCCGCGCTCAAGATCATTCAGACGCTTTTCTTAAAAATCGATAAACTCCTGACGAGATTAGCAAAACTGGGGGCTCTTCATTTCCTGTTTACATTGCTGTGTATAGACAATCCCAGAATCGATAATATGGGCGCCGCCATATTGGCTATTACGTAACCCGCGATTGAAAACGGTACTGAAGAATTTGACAGATTACAACGTTATCATAGTGTACACCCGCTTTATTCCAATAAACAGTACTTTATGACTTCGCACATTAGGATTGAAAACAAGTGAAACATGAAACCAAGTGTCGATATGTATCACATCGTAAATCAATATAATTTAAATAAAAAATATACACGATNTTTTAATTATGAACTAAAATTGCATAAATCAGGCAACTTTAAGACATTTTTTTTGCACATTTGATGACATAACCAATATGGCTGCATGATTTCCTTCTAACCCCGTCTTAGTGCTTCAGCTAAGCCTGAACTGAGGGAAGCAGCAACCTGCCGATCCAAGGTTTCACCCTGCCCTCTTTGGGCCTCACCATCACCTTTTTTAAAATATGATCACATTATTATACACAAAATTGTATTTTAAGTTTCAATAAATTAATTTTCACAGTAAAATTAGTTTGATTTATAAGAGAAACATTGTTTTAAATGAAAATGCATGTACTATGTAATATCTCTCTCTATATATATAATGCCATAAGAGCCCTTTTGAAAAATTCGCTGCCATTTTCTAATCCTATCTAGAGAACTGAATCAACTATTGGTTGCATAAAAGTTGTTGAATGCAAGGAAATCACATGCTAATAAGTTTAATTACAGCTAAATAGTTCAATAATTTTCCATGGATAAGTTAATTGCACAATCTGTTGGTCCGCAACCAATAAATTCACTTCTTTCAAAAGGCATTCGTTATATTTTTCTCATTAAATACATAGAAACACTGTCATGTTTGTTATTCAAATAAATTAGTAAATAATAATATTATCAGGAACTGCGAACTTGTCCATGGCGGAAATTATCTAACATTGAAATTAACCACAGAGGATCTATGACAAGCGGAGCATTGCATTTCCTTACCCTTGAGTTCAAGTATTTCAACTTAATTATTCATAATGTCTTACAGGCAGTCTCTGATCAAGGCCTTGCATTTCAGTACCATACTTTCCCCTACAATTAGGAAGATAAACAAACAGCAAAGGTGTTAAAATTATTAAACCAAGTCTCAATCATGAAGGTACAGGCTTAACCACATTGTATAGAGTGGTACATTATGTAACTTGCACTTGCACCACTGACTTAAATTACCTTTAACTTTTTAATAACATATTTTTGCCTCTATACTCTAAACAAATTTCTGGCATTTAAGCTGAACCATTTTGGATTTTTGCCGGGATTTTAAGCTTATAGAAAAACAGTGAAACAGTCGTAACAACTCTATTAATATGCAGCTTTACAGTACACCTGAATTACAACTGTTAACTACTCTATATTAAACATGCATATATGTTATATACTATAATAACAATTCCGCCTCCCCCATTCCAATTTTGATTTCAAACATTTATTTCAGTAGAGGTGGTGCAGCACCCAGCTTCTTTGCAATATGTGTATACTATGCTGGTTTGTTTCGGAATAAAAATAAACAATGTGTATAGAAACTTTTAGGCCTTTTAGGCCTTCATAGGCAAAATGCAGTAAGATGATGATGGCCACAAGCTTTCATCTAGATAACTAGCCATGATTTTGCTCAGTCAAAAGGGCCACCAAAATAATTAATACAACACATACATTATAATACATACAAGAGTGAAACAATAAAAAAAATCTAGTATTCTACATATCAAAACCATCAACTACACCCAAATACAATTGTATAATTAAAGGGAAGTAACTCATCTAGCTTTATATACAAGTAAGCAGTTGTTATAGTGTTAAAATAAAGTTTGATATGCCATTCCCTTAAATTGCACAGGGTCTTGAAATCGAAAAAAACAACAACATTAACATATTTAAGCACTAACTAATTACATGTACATGATAATTCTTTACATTGAGATGTGATTCTCTAAAGCTCCATTTTTAAGAAGTAATTTAATGAATAAGCTACAAAATATTAAATTCAGCTGGTATTTATTGGTATGTGACTGTAAACAGGTTATACAGTTCTGAGTCTAGGACTTTACTGAAAACAAATACAAGTGCAATACATAATAAAGTATAGTTTGAAACGATGACCTTTCTCCCCATTCACTTTTATAATTAAAATAAAATACAATTATTTCAGAGACTTAAAGTTCCAAGAAGACTCTTTACAAACTTTACACCATGTGCATTTTTATTATTTAATATAAAAGTTAAAAGTCAAACATCTTCCATCCAAATAACAATTAATAGCTATGTTAAATTAAATGAAAAAATAAAGAACGACACACAAACAAACTGATTGAACTTTAAGAGTGAAACAATACAACCTAAAACACCAACCTGTTTCTCATCCACCTCCAGATGTTCAGCAAACGCCCTGGCCTTAGCATCAAGGCTGGCCACAGAGTGACCTATCTTCACCCTCAAACAGTGAGTGTTGTTGCCCCTCTCCTTTGATGTGCATGCCTCTGTCACCCTACCATGTAACGGACCTGTCGAATGAGATTCCAGCCTGGAGATGGGAGTGAAATCCTCTTGCACTGATGTATGTGTATCTATATATGTCCACTATATGGCTTGATGTTCTCTGGGAATTCAAATGTCTCAGTCGTATCTTCCAAATGGTTTTCATTGTCTGAAATATTCGTATCATCATCTTTTTTATCAAGACGCCCTTGAGTCAGTTCTTCAACTACCATGGCTTTGCATGAGGTGTTGGACCTCTTTTGACAAGTCCTAAGGGACCTTGATCTTAGTTCTGCTCCACTGTCAGTGTTTTCTCTGACACTGACATTGGATAACTGAGGTGGACCTATTTTCTCTGTGAATACTGAAAGATCTGTCAATAGAAATTGTTAAATATTAAATGTAGCCAATATATACATGAATGTGTGGAAATTAAGATTGCAAACTTTAATGAAAAAATACTTATTTGTTTACAAAAATCATTATACCTATAGAAAACTCTCACGAATGAGCGAGCTCTCCGCTTTATCCCATTTAAAATGGTGAAATATTAAAACAGACATCATTAACATTGTTATCTGGGTCGCGCGTTATTCTCCCAACCCAGATCTTAAAAAGTCACATGGTATAGGCACCGTGTAATGTAAATTCGCTCTTTGTTCACTGTTCTTTTATTTTTTTGAATCTGTGACAATAAGTTGATAAGTTGTCAATTCGATAATATGTGAACAAGTCCCTTTAAGCAACAATTATATTTAAGAATTTTTAATAATTGAGCATTTGGATCAACTGTTCTATTAAATGTCATCCTGTGCAAAAAAATATTATATAATATCACATGATAAAATAGTAAACGAAAAAAAAATGAAAACAAAATGCTGAAATTGGTGAATCACCAAAACAGGGACCCAGACCATAATTTTCCGAAATTTTAAAACATACTGTTGATGTGTATTATGGCAGTTGTATGACTAAATTAAGATTTAGTTCTAGTTTAGTATAATTTTCTTGTTTTTGAATGTTTACACAGATAGACGGTACACTGAGTACATTAACAGTTACACGGTGCATAACCATATCGGTCCCCCTCTCGGATGAAACGCTATATCGGTATCCCTCTCGGATGCGGTACCGGTCACTCTCGGATAAAAACATGGTCCTGGGTAGATGATCATCCACAAAACAACAATTTATTCTTAAAAAGGGACACGGGTCATTTAAAGTAAGTATTGTACGGAACTTTATAACCATTCTGCTTTGTAGTTACATGTATATGTTTATTTTCTTTGCTTTGTTAGTGATTACATATATATAAGCGACACAGTCGAGGAATGTCCCGCTATTGAATATGAGTTTTACTATTAATAAATGTGTTTTGCGTGTTTAATGCTAACATCTGATCGTCTTGATTAAATAAGTAGTATACAATAATGATAGATATGGTTTAAAACAAGAACAGATCCTTGACATTGTCAAACAATATTGAAAATCTGTCTACTTTCTGTTTGTATGAAGCACGGGTATCCCTCTCCAATATGTGATTATAAATTCACAGGCAACCTCTCGGATGGAGTTGGTCTACTGTTGCTTAAATAAGATTCAGAAGCTTTTGAAAACACCGACTGATAATTCGTTTTACATATCAATAATAACAATAGTGTAAGCATGCATTTTATGCCTGAAAGACTATGCAAAACGCATAGGAAGTCGAAAAGATCAGACGTATTGGAGCCCTTTTTCGTGGCGAAAGGGTGTCACCCTGTGCGATTACACCACAAGTGCGACGCAACTAATTTTTTGCCTACCAGACTTGGAATTGAAATACAGGAACTTGATTAGCAACAGCGTAATATAAGCATTCACATAAAACTTATTTATGTTTTATTTCTATGTTGTTAATGCCAAGATTTGTTTGCTGATGCCGTGGTAATTCATACAATGCATACTCAATATTTCACGTCAGATATTTTATTTAAAGCATTTCACAATCAAACCCCAACATACATAGTGACCTTTTGACGTATTCACAAAATAAGCACTATAACTTGCGATCTTGCGAAAAGGGGGATTTAAAGCTTGTGCGAATACCCCAAAACAAACTATTTCAAACAGTCGTTTGAATTTTCTAGCACACAAATTTGGAATTCGTTACCCTAATATATACGTCAAACAAACAATTTAATGACATTTAAGAAAAAATTAAAAACTTATTTTTCAACCACCCTTTATGAAATAAACTGAATAACCTAGCTTAGTTTATTTGTTTAATGTTAATGTTAGTTTAATGTTTGAATACTGTTCTTGCATAAATGGTTATTGTAGTTTTATGTCTGTCATTTGTTATGATTATTTATGTTTGTTCTTAAAGCTTAAGTTGAACTATGTAAGTGCGGAATCAATGATTTTATGGATCAAGGTGCCATTGTTGCTAATTAATATCAGAATATTCATTTTGCATTAACAATGGAAAATGTTTTGCTTATTAAAATTAAACGGACTGTTGACATCATTGTAATGCGTGTGATGGCCCATCACTTTTGGAATATACTATCGTTCCTTAGAATCCACATTATCTGTTGGCTAGTGTCAGTGTTTTGTTGCATAACAGTGATAAATATTAAATAAACTTTTTGGATAAATTTAAGGTTCTATAATGACTAGGGAAGAAATTGTAGAAAGTTTGCCTTTTATAAAGTCCGAATGCTTGATGATTTTAAATTCATATTTCTGTTTGCATTTTTTTTCATCGAACCGTCCTTTAATTGCTTATCTTCTGCACGTGTGCTGAGCATTCAACATTTTCGCATGAATGTATATGAAGTATAGCAGACTTACGTAGGATATCATTGCCACAAAATATGTTGCTCTGAACTAAACAAAAAACCGGGATAGTGGAAGCCTTGCGCTCATATTTAATGACGATATCACCACTTTGTTTACTCGATCTGTGAACTAAATTGGGCACCAATGGTTGGTCACAGCCAATTTAAATTACCCAGAATGTGAGAGTTTTATATCTAAAAACGCAACTATCAAAATGTTAAAGCAATAAATAGTGTTTGATACCTGTATCAATATTATAATGTATCGTATATTATTATATTTCCATGGAATCAAATCATTGAAAACAAACATATTTTGGAACGGTTATTATCTCTGGAATGGTTTTAACGGCATGGAAATTATTGAAACCATGACCCTGCCAATTCCGTTCATGGAGGTTCATGTGCTTCATGTTCGATCCAGTATTTCTTTATTAGTCTGTTTTCTGACATAGCACAAAGGGACATAGCTGACTATTTATAAGCTCATGTATTGATGCATTTGGGTTCGGGTTGGGTGGGGGCGTTTAAATCGATAAAATTATATTTCGAAACAGTACTGTATTGAGCAATAACATATGCAAATGTATTGAATTATGTATGTTATAAATATAGCAATACATATATAAAAACATAACGGGAAAACGGGGTTAAATGCATGTGCGTAAAGTGTTGTCCCAGATTAAACTAGGCAGTCCGCACATGCTTATCAGCGACGACACTTTCCGCCTAAACTGGATTTTCGTTAAGCAGAGACTTCCTTTAAGACAGATTCTATAAAAGCGGAAATGGCTATTTTAATGAAGGCGACAAACGGGTCGACTCTCAATCATGGTTGACATCTATCAGCAAGAAGGACAAGTGATAACATTGTAACGATTTTATTACAACACAACTCAATGTTGCAATGGAATTATCATAGCAAAACGAATAAAAGCAGAACATGACAACACAGTTGCTAAGGTGATGTGGGCAGAACTGCTTCCTGAATATGCGTGTCTTGAGGATGAACCTCTAACCACTGTAAAAGAAATGCGGAAAACAATATAAATCATTCGGAAATGAACAATTGGTGTGGGGAAAATCGTAACGCACTGAAATAGTACCATATCAATATGCGTGAAGTTTTAAAGATGTGTCGTTTTCAAGACTCAAATTATATCATAAGTTCATTTTATGTGTGTTAAAGCATGCACAAGATAAGAAAAACATTAATGTAGCAACGAAAAAGAGTGTAAATTACAAACCTTGATGAACATATAAGCAATCTTCACAACTTGTTAAAATTCTACTAGATTTGTGTGAACTCGGCAAACCCAAAATAACAAAAAAAAATCCGCATTTTGCAATATCCGATGAAACTTCAACAAACAAACCATGCACACTAATACGTACAAAAGGTATTTCCATCGACATACTTAAATTGTTTGACCCGTTAAAGTGAACTTACTCATGGCGCCCACTCTGTCCGTAATAATTCCCAGGGCCGGGGGAGGGGCTGTTGTATATCTGAACCATTGTGACCATGGCGACCCTGAAAAAAATGTCCTGTTCCAGGTCATATAAAAGCTTTACGAAGTAACCGATGTCATTGCTTCCTCTTCTTAATTAATGAAATACTTTGAAAACTAAGCAATCTATAATTGTCTTCTTCCACTGCCTTGTGGGTTTGATTATAAACATGACAAAACAAAATATGTTTACCCCCCCCCCCCTCCTGTTTCACGCTGTCGACCATACACCCACCATATACCCGTCTTAACGGTCTTATAAACAGTACTTGAAGATATTTACTAAATTTCTTACGCTGTGTTGACTGAATGTCTAATGCAAATCTGAAAACTGTATGCTTTTTTTTATATTTATACCACCTTTATATAGCACCCTTTTCGCTCTAGATGTGCGTTCAAAGGCGCTTTACATTTTCTCCCTGTTCACTGGGTCATAAGTCGTCCGTTAACTTGGCGCAGTATGCAGCCACGGCACGGCTAATTTCCCTCACAGGTACCCATTTATACACCTGGGTGGAGAGGAGAAAACGTGGGATAAATTTCTTGTTCAAGGAAATTCCAGTGGTCAGGTCGGGATTCGAACCCGGGACGTCTCGATCCCTAAGCCAGCGTCCTACCATTAGACCACTGCTCCCGCTTAATCTACAAGAAAGTAAATGAACATTGTAATCTCATTTTCCACGATTTACATAAACAAAGTATGCTTGATAAGTACTTTTAATTCAATTGAAGTAAATAAACAAAGTACAGTTTAAAGTATCTTGATCTCCAAATCAGAAAATGAACACCGCAAGCAAGATGTTAAGTTAATTTCTAAAGAAGTACAAGTAGAAGAATGAACAATGTAAGCTTTCTTCAATTAAGTAACATAAGAATTTTGTGCTGGATAAGTACTTTTAACTTCAAATCATTAAATGACCAGTGTAAGCTTGATTAGTTACTTAATCTTCAAGTACGTAAATAAACACTTAATACGCGATAAGTTTCTTAATTTATAAATGATCACTGTGTGCGTGATTAGTTTCTTAGTAACGAAATTAGTAAATGAGCACTGTATGTATACTAATTTACTTAATTGCCAATGAAGTTTATGACTGCATGTTAAATAAGATAGTAAATATCCAAGGAACCAAATGAACACTGAATGCTAAGAAGAACCTTAATCATCAGAACTATGAACCTTTAATAAAGTGAGTTGCTACTAGTATTTTTTTGCTTTTTTTTTTACCGTTTGTTTTCATTTTAAAGGGACTGTAAACCACGAATGAAGAAAAAAAGAAAAGTTCTAAAATACAGTTTTATTCAGTTTAAAGCAAATATATGAAAGTGAAATCGAAAATCTTAGTCCTGCGACAACTCAAAAAGTACTTAATTTAGGTTGCTGAAACTCTCTATGTGGATAGAAGGCCAAATGTTGAATATGCACGTTGTTTAAATGGTTGATGTGGCTATGGAAATAATTTAAAACTAAAATCTACATCCTGATGTAACTCAAAAGTACTTTAATTGGGTTAATGAAACTCATGGAGATCCTGTTCTTACTGCGATCACATTTCCCCTTACAAGACGGAAAAAGAAGACGTGAAATATTGACTCTGGCATTTTGTTTAAGCTTAACAAAGTATGATACCATGGCAACATCATACGAATATCGATCATTTGGTCGAGTCATTTGTGAAATATTGATATGCATACCAGGATGTTTTCAAACTGGTCAATTGTGAGCCTCAGGGTGAGGTCCTGTCACGGATCATTTGTTTGCTATTCGTGGAAGATTTGGAACTATTGTTGTTACTCTATGTGGTAAGCGGCCACAACAGCAATGATATAGGTTTAGTTCTATTAATTATCTCTGGCAACATTGATATCTTAGCATAATCTCCTGAGAGTTGTCAGGCATCATTTTATACATTACTTAAGCAATGTCAAAATGTGAGACCTGCATTTAACAGTCCCAAAAGCGAAATAGTCGACGGTATTTATAAAAAGAGAAAGGTTAAACATATTGAACCATGGTAGTACGGATAGTTGGCAGATAGTTAAAGGCTATGCTTGTATTTTTAACTACATCAAAAATATTAAACAATGCCTAAAGTTGGATTACAACGTTTTGATGTATTTGTTTGCCCCACACTTAATTAAAAGTAATAAGTATTTGGATCTATAAAATGTAACACCTTAGAAAAACTACATATTTGATTTTGAAAACGCGTATTTGACCAGTTATGTCACTGTATACTCAGACCTCAAGAGGTATACTTTGTATATAAATAAATGTACTATGATTATAAAACATATTTTAAATGTTATACAAATGAGAATTAAGGGAATTATGCTTGCAATGGCATTTTTTGTGTCTCAAATGGCAAACACAATTGAATGACGTAGATTACATGTTCACAATAATACGATTCAAAGTCGATATAAAAACATCAACGAATCTTATAGTGTCTTCAAACTTGCAGACAGCTTTTAGTAAAATAAAAATATGATCAAACATGTTAAGGACACAAATAGGTAGATACACTATACAACCCAATAGATGGCAGTCAAATAATCTGCCATATTTTCATTGCTTAATACATAGAAGATGATTATAATTGTATTCGAAGTTTTGCAATATAAATGATTTACCACTACCTCCTGAAAGCCTTACTCTAGGGTAGGACATAATATGTTTAAACTGGCATTGCTAATAAAATAAAACTAAATATTCAAAACATATTACAGTTAAGCAAATTTATAAACGAGCCATTCTGATTTGACATATTATTGTTCAAACGTGAATACCCCCCCCCTTTTTCTTTTAACGAATTTTCATGCATATCAAGCATTACACTTAAATATTTGAACCTTAAGTAATCACACACGTTAATTTCGAATATATCGTTTAAGTGAAAAGGTCATATATTTGTTTTGAATTGCATGCGTAGGTAAAGGAACTGTGTCAGATTGTTTTACACGTTATCGGTTTACATAAGCGTCTACTTGTAAATTTAGTGTATGTTTATGAGTATTGTTGTCATTATTATTGTTTGTTAATAACGTTATGTTAACTTTATATTGTACATTTTGCTTATATCTCATCTATCGCACGTACACTGCACGTACAAAGCTTGTTGAACATAAACCAACCATCCAACCAAAAAGCTTTACAATTATTACGCCTACATCTCACGACCACATGGTGCAAAGAAATCCCATAAATGACAATTCAGTCTTCATAACGTTTACCTGTAAGGAAACAAAAACCCTAAGTAAATACAAATTTTGCTCTTATTGCACACAGAGGAGAAATTACTGACTGCATTTCGCGTTTCTTGTTCATAATTGTTTAACATGTAGTGCCTAATCAAATATATCTTTTTTGTTATAATAAACGCTGTGATCTAAAAATATTTCAATTTTTCAATAATGCTTGATATTATTTAATATGCCATAGGTGACGTTAGTCAAATATCTTGTAACTTTCGATTATAATAATACGTATGCGTATTTACTGTGTATTCAGTAAATGATGTTGGATAGACAATGGATAGAAAATAAATAATTCTCGTTCATTCTTCATCACGATGTTATTTTTTCAGTGTTTACTTGCATTTGATATCTTATCGAAACATTGTTATCTGTTGTATTGTATTTTTAATATGTATATATATATATATATTTTTTTATTAATTTGAGTAGGAATGTGTCTGCCCTTTAACATTATGTTGTACTATTTATGTACCTCTACGATAGATGATATGATTCATAAACTTATTAAACTACAAGACCACCCTCCCAATAACGTATGTAATGTTGTGCTGTGTTTGCAGTTTTCCGGATGTTTCGTTCAAATCACTGAGTCGTTAGTACACCAAACATGCTTTTTTATATTATATTTACACACCAATCAAGATTTTTATTATTCCTATCTTACTTTAACATGTATGTATACATTTTGTTATAAGTATTGGCAATACATCTATAAACATTCGCCTTTTTTGTTGAAGTGTGTATTTGCCCATAATTTTATACAATATATATGTTGTTCCAAACTTTAACTTATTGTCGATGAAACCATGATCATTCATTGAAAACTCCTAACTTGTAAAATTAAGTTAGTTTATGGGAATATAAATTCTGTTCTGGTCCGAAAATTTAAATATTGTACATAAGGTTCTTGTCTAAGTAGTGCTGCAACAATACACCAAAAACCGTATTGCAATATATTGTCAGTTCAAAAACACGTATTGCAATATATTGCAATATATTGCTTACTTGTACCAGAATTATAACTCGCCAGCTAATCACCAAAACCAACTTAATTACATAAACATAACCTTTGTATTGAATGTTTAGGTTCTAGTTATATCCTATTGGTAATTCTAGCCTTTTTTACAAAATGCATTATAAACACAATTAACTCTTATTTTGGCTTTACAAAGAATTTTGTTATAAATGAAAGATTAGTATTGTCATTTTGTCCATTGGATATTCCCATTAAACATTAAAAATGCTGCGCAATTGTGTGCTGTATACTGTATAGTGTATACAAAAAATCTCTGGGACATTAACATTAATTGATTATAAATATGCTACAAGTACAATATGACCAAGTCATTACTGTTTTATTCAAACTGGTAAAGCATATTAATTGCTCAGTTTACAAAATTTTGTGGTGCCGCTCAAGAGTTAAGTGCGAGAACAAATTGGATGTTCCGCCACCACATTGACACCATCCTTACACCGCTTACAATATCCTACCCCTTCCTCGATCTCATTCGTTTCTCTCTTCCTTTTTAGACTTAAATATGCCCAAAACAACACTTTTTCTATTGGAATTGTCTATAAAGTCAAACTTGGCGCTCGTTTCGTCTGCCATTTTGAGAACTTTTACAAAAGCCGACAAGAAGATTAATAATCCGAAAGAGAATTGTGGAGGTTTAAAAGCCGGTCGTGTAACTTATCAGAATACTGTTACGTAATTTGTTTTGGATCATTATTACTTCTGTTTATAATAACATTAATTTACATTTTTATTATGTAATTAATTGTGTTTTGTATCGTATTTACATAAGCTTCATCTTAAATATAACAGTATGACACGCAAAAGCAGATCTTGCGGACTCCCATGTAACAACGCTACTCCGTATACTAGACTTTAATGAATGCTAGTGTTACGTAACACATTTACTTTTTCTAAACACTGATTTGTTTTGTTTACTTTGATATCATTATTTCGGATGGCTTTTCTGGGCGAAATGTGGATGATTTTTTTGTAGAATTTTCGTACCGGTATGATGAAAATCGTATCGCAATACAATATGCGGATTGCGTATTGCGATATATACCGATATACCGGTATATTGTTGCAGCTTTATGTCTAAGTACAGTTTAATATGTGTGTTTGCATAGCTTTTAGACAAATGGCATTTTCATTATGATAGCATTGTTAGTCTTGGCTAGTTCTTAATATATTTGTATAGCAGGGTCAAGATAAGACATTTTCAAAGACTTAATTTATAAAATGCTCTGTAAATCCTACCATGCTTCTATATACATGATATATACTTGATATTATAGATATTACTATTTCGTTCAAGATGTACGATGTTTATGCATGTGTTGGTTTTGTTTTTGCCGTTTTCAGCAGTAGTTCAGTCAAATAACGGCGGTGAGTTAATAATCTCACACTTTTGCTGGGTTGGCTGGTTTACCAGAACTTATTGCAAATACGTATGCTTGTAACAAATAACAGCACTTTCTGAATCAATGTTTAGGCATTGTGTACACACCGGTCTGACTGACCTGTGTACTAACGCGAAAGGAATTGTGGGTAGCACTTATTTTACGAGTGAAAAGTGAAAGCGAAAGTAGGTCAGGTAATCGTGCTTCTGATAATCGCTATCAGTCTTAATAGAGATTCAAAATCACATTTAAACAAAATTAAATAACATTTCTTGAAACAACATTCCGTTTTAAACACACAATAAAAAACGATTTTTCTTTCATTATTTACATTTTCATTCCTACGCAGAACTACTTTGGCGGAAGCATAATTCCCCAAACCAGGGGAATTTGATGCGTCTTAGTATAGAGGTTATAATAACGTAGTGACGTCACCATCTATGTATAGAATAATGTTTAGGTAGATATGATTGAATGACCAATCCCCGCACACGTTGGTGGCCGGTCTGGAAAGCGTACCCGCGATCATTAATTTCGAGTGTATGACTCTTCCAACTGAGTCAGCCTGCCCAAGCGTTGTATACGTAATATTTTTTATTTTCACTTATTGAACAAATATATGGACATGCTATTCGAAAACAAATATGTGGTGATATATTTGTGCTTTGACAAAGAAAGTTCAAGGTGTGAAACAACATGCTCATTTACAACGTTGAATACCCAAAGACATATTTTACACATCATTTATGATGATAGGAAAAGTAATAAAAATATGTATATCTATATACTGTGTGTATGCATTAAAGAATGATCATTTAATAAAATAATTAATGTATGCGAGCTTGATTAGAATCGGTTACAGTTTTCTACCCGACCAATGTTTAAATACAAATCTTATCAAATAAATTGATTTCAATTCATTTTCGCCTAATATCATGTTTATAGTCACAAATGTTGAATTGCGAAGCCGTGTCCAATGATAAGCAAAGCAAGTTTTTGCTGTTTTCTTCCATCAATCAGATTAGACGGGGAACATAACTGTGTGCGCTGTCAACAAGACGTTAGTGCTAAATACCACGAGTATGTTTTTAAATCGCATCGTGTTAACGCGATTTATGTTTGTCGAATGCGCAACAACTCATAAACTTAATATGGCCATTCACAGAAGTGTGTAAATTAGAATTAATAGCTATTTTTCCATTATTACCGGTTTTAATGTTTGTTCTTTATGCATGTCATTAGCATGATTTATTACAAAATATTCATGCACGTATTACTATAATTTATCTAATTTCGACATATGCGAACGTTTTGGACCTTGTGATTTTTTTTTTAGTTTATGATTTGTTCCATTTGACTGTCTTTAATCATGAAAATACGACAGAATGTTATTGTAGGTTAACATGTTTTCATTTTGGTTATCATGTTAACAAAAACAAGCGCATAGATTAGTATTATACAAAATTAGGTATTAAATCCTAGCTGCCATACTTACTATTACCAATTGTGAAATAAGAGAAAACTGTTTATTTACATATGCAGATAAGTCTGCATTAATGTCGTGATAAAACACGACGTCAGTGTCAAAATCTGTTGCAAAGTCTTTTACCCTTGTAAAAAGATTGTGTCCAAAAACGTTTTGGTAAAACATCAATTTTGACTGAAAACAACAATAAGTCATTATTTATTGTATATGTTGCTTTATTAAATGACACACAAAAACCACGTTAAAATTATTCTTTTTAAATCTGTTAAATGCATTTATTGCACATTATTCTCTAAGCTAAAACAAAAAAATAGTGTGTCCATGGATATTTCTCTTAATTATATTTGGATCCAGCGTGTAGCTTGATAACTGTTGTTTAAGTGTGGTCGCACCAAGGGCCATGACAAGCCCCGTCGTCGCATGTGGCTCCTGGTCCGCACTCGAAATAGCAGTCGAAGTCATTATCGCACTCTCCTGGTATGTGGCAATGGCACTCGCGGCCCGTAGGAGAGGACGGAGCATCATGGCACTCGACCTCCTCCCAGGGGTTGTTGCACACTACGCAGTCACAGTCCTTGTCTTTATAGCATGGCTTATGGATGTTGGGGTCTGTTGATGATATAATTGAATGTACCAGATACATACAATAGATTGATGCGCGGATTGAGTGTATGTTTTAATGGCGATATAAATGCATTTAGAAATACGTCGAACACTTTTCTAGTGTTGGAACAACGTAAATTTAACTTTAATGAACTTATGTTAAACATTATTATCCTCGTGTAAGCTTAAAGGTTACGTTGTACTTGATATTCATTAAAAGCAAATTCTTTTGCTCAAAATATCGACCGTGAATTAAATTAATATTCGAATTTCACAATGGTTTCGCTATTTGCATATGCTCCCGTTAAACGAGTTTGATGACAACAAACATATTTCAGTAAAAAAAAAATACCGGCGTTCGCTGACATTTTTAACTTCAGTATTAAAATGGTGTTGTTTTCTCCCCTTTTGCATAGAATTGTGCAAAACAAACTACCCTTACGGAATGGTCAGTTGTATTCCTAACGTTCGAACATAATCAAATTAGGTAAATACAAACATGACTAAAAGTATAGCGTGAAATATTTTAACTGGAAAACATTATCGAACCTCGAGAAACATGCAGGTTCAAACACAAACACGCTTTCTAATAGAATTTAGAGACAGAAGTTCGACTTTGTTATGTGTCTTAACATTGTACGTGTAAACCAAAATGATCAATAATGCAAACCCAACAAACTTAACTCCCATTGTAAATTCAACAAATCGACTCCCAAACAAAATATAGATTACTATGTAAGTGTTGAAAGTTTAACAAGGCTAAACTCTTTGGTCTTTATAATGAAACACACTCAAGAACATGGTATAATTTAACATAAATATATATATGACATCATGAAAGTGAGCAAAACGACGTCATTGTTATGCGCGTGATATTATCATCCCGGCCATGCAGACATATAGGTTAGTTTTATCATCGGGATGTATTGCAATATTACACGCCTGATGACGGGATAAAATATGATAACCATTTATGGACTAAGAAAAAGAGAGAATACAACTGAAGACACTATGGAAAGATTGTTTGAAATGAATATCGGATTTAAACCTACTACTTAGGCTTAATACAACACTAAGTAACTTCAAGCCGAGATAGGATTGGCTACGAGCAGAGATTAATTCAAATACCTGCAAATGTAACAAGTCGCATCATGGCGAGCAATGGAATAGACCAATTCAAATTAAGCGTCTGTATAACCCCGCGCTCAAGATCATTCAGACGCTTTTCTTAAAAATCGATAAACTCCTNGGATGGAGTCCCATGTAATTAATACATCATTCAACATATCACATGACTTGCTTCTTAATAGGTTCTATGTCATATTGGTACATTATTTGTTATGATACAGATACATATAACGCGTATGACATACCTGGTTTGCACTGCGGACAGCATTTGCCTGGCGGTGTGACTTGTCCATAAAGGCAGCCGATAAGAGGGCAAGCCACGCCGTAACACGGCCTATTCGGGTACCAAAGACTGGACACCGTTCCGCAGAACGTCACAAGTAGCAAGAATGGGGTTGCTGAGCACATCGTTTGCCTACAATTATAAAGTAGCCGAACCTTTTAGGACTCGTTGTCACATTCCATAGTTACAATATAGCAGTAAAGACCAGTCTTAGCTAACCACAATAAGATTGCTCCATAAGTGAATTAAAACTGTGTATTGTCTTAATTTCATTAACACAATACTCTAACACTATATTTGAGATTGTTACATCTACCAATTTTAGACTCAGACTAGACTTAGCTAACGAAAAAAGAATGTGTAAATGTCCCAATATTCTAGGTACCAACATTAGTCTACGCCAAACAAAACTCATCTGATTCGTCAGTTAAAGAAAAGTAACCAATAGACATACACAATAATATCTTTCAAATGTTCACAATAAGAACAATCGTTTTCTTCCGGGAAATGTTATAAATTATTATTGGTATATATTGACACGCAGCGATATTATCAAAACACTCTCAATATATTTAAGCGGCTTTCAATTTGTTTTGCCATCTTTATAAACATTCAATATAGACAAGGGGCTTCCATTTAAACGCAGAAGTAATCATATAAGCATATTATTAAATATTACATTGAAAAGTGTATAGACCCTAATTAAAAAAACATATCAAAATCATTGTTTTCCAAACTTCAATAACTTAATACAACATAAGTTCTTTATTAAAATATAAATGTGTTAAAATATAGACTTACCTTTGTATCTGCTCTAAGGAATCTGAGAGCTCGAACGAAAAGCTAGAATTCAGGCGTTTATATACCTGACATGAAGGCGATTTTGCACATATTTGCTATATTTTAACGACATAATGAGTTTGTAAGCTACATTAATCGGATAACACTATATACACACAAATTGCACTATTATTGGTATAATGCTATTTTGGAACTAAGCGTAGAATTAGCATACCTTGCATACCTTGCAGCACACGTGTAATCGAGTATAAACAGATAATCATTATGTGCAGTAACGTTAATATCGGAACAAATTGCGGATGTAAATGTTGTTATTACTTCCGATTTCGTCCTAGGGTTGAATGTGAATGTAAACGAAGAATATATGTGTGCTATCAAATTCATGAATATTGAAACCCTTTTTACATCACTTTGAGAGAAACTACGACATCATCAGAAATTTCTGTTTTCAAGCAAAGATAATTGAAATTCAAATTAACTTGCAAGTGTCAACGGTTTTATCAATGAAGCGATAATGCGATCAAAACCAAATATGTTTCCTCTAGAATATGGCATCGTTTGATAAAAAGAAAGTTCTGTTATCGAATGGCTGCGAGCGTCGTATTACCTTAAAATAAGTAATATACCAAAATATGCATGTGTCTGGTTTCGATCAGTATTTATTTATTTTGAATATAGATATGACCAGGTGACCTCAACTCATTATACTTATTTTGTAATTGAAATGAAAAGCTATTATCGTTCTGCGTGTTTGGCATTTCAAATGCCAAGTGAAGGCGTCGTTTATCGCATAATTACATCGGATAAATAATTTTCCAGTTTTGGAAAGCATGCATTGAGAAGTGCACATATTATTATTAAACCCTTCCGCCAACTTAGCTGATGCATCATTTTTTATGCTTATAAGAATGTCCGTCATAGGTTTACAAACAGTTCATGCCTCAAAAGTGTCTGCATGTTTGCATTTGGTAAGCGCATGCTGTTTCCGATAATTACACTTGATTAGGCAAATCGGCATAATCCATGCCTTTGACCATTTACAAATACAATATTACAAAGAGAATAATAACCAATAACCATATGTGCCTATACACGATTTAATAATATTTCCTTCCGGAAAAAAAATACATAACATATAAAGGTGCTTAAAATATACATACATTTACAATATGGATGTCAAAGATTATTCGGATATATTGGTTAGTATTCGGATATTAATTCAGTATCCGAATATTTGTATTAACAAAACACAAACAAACACATTATTTCTCGTTGATTAGATAAAGCAATGTCCTGTTCATTAAATATGATAATAGGTGCTACCTAATGAACGGGCAAAAGTTTATTTGATAACCACGTATCGTAATAAATATTTGGACATTATTGTGTACAAAACATTATAGTTGTTTCATTTATAAAGTAACTCAGCCAAAATAAATCTTATGTTTTGCTTGATGAAAAAAAAAAGCGTTTTACATCTGCCAAGCTTTAACATTTAATATCTCATAATTGTGTGCTTTTTCAGCCTCTGGAATTTAAAGCTGGTTCGGTGGCTGCGGCGTAGTAGATATGGTGTCCGCTTAGTGACTTGGGGGTCTCGGCATTGATCCCTTAAGTGGAAGTGTTCTTTAGATAACCCTTAAGATGCCAAGTACTGGTCCTACCCAGGAAACAGGTTATTCCATCTAATGTCTCAAGTCAAAGTAAGCTGTTGATTCAATCATAAACTGATTTAACATAATCAAAATAATGTAATGTGTCAGATCAATTTTGATTGACAGGATTATCAATGTATAATTATGTGAACTGTAGGATATCTTACTTTTTTTTTTTTTTTGCAATTGAAATATTTCATTAATACCGGTATCTCACAATGTTAAAGTTTTCTTTTGCAAACTATTGTCGCATAGTTTAAATTATGTTTCCACTAAAAACGAGCCATTTTGTAGTAATTCAAAAATCACAGTCTAAACTGCATACACTAAGTTTGTAGCTGTATGGTAAATATTTGAATGCAAACAAACATAAGGTTATATCATCCATATTTATTTTTTTAATTTATACATTCTTATAACACAAACAACACACACATATATTTCAGTAATCATATGAGCTTATTATCCCCCTCCAAAGGCGAAGGGATATTGTTTTGGCGTTGTCCGTCCTTCCGTCCGTCCGTCCGTCCGTCCGGCACTTTTGTGTCCGGAGCCATATCTTGGAAGTGCTTTGGTGGATTTCATTGAAACTTGGTATGAGTATATATACGGATAAGAGGATGATGCACACCAAATGGCATTGTACACCATCTGTTAATAACGGAGTTATGGCCCTTTGTATATATTCTGTGTCAATGCAGCATGTGGGGGTATACGTCACGTCTGTGACAAAGCTCTAGTTTGGCGGGGGATATCAATTCAACGAATTTGCTTGTTTATATGTCAGTCTGTCTAGGCTTAGAAGAAGCATGTAAATTATGTTAGTATATTCAGTCCATATATAAAACTTATATGGTAATGCATTGCGATACAATATAAAGAAGTGAACACTTCACATCATTTATTTGCACATAAAAGACTAGTAACACAATCAGTAATGCTTAAACACTGTCATCAACTTACAAGAATATTTATGTATTATGTAGTTACAAAGTGATGTTATCTTTTGAAAAACTGTTGAATGAATTCCTTATGTATCATAATCCATTCAATGCATTATGAAAAACAAGAATAATACAGAATAGTATGCAGTTTATTCAAAACAATATATTATACATACAATTTTATAAATAAACAATGCTGGTTTTTTACTTGCGTAAAAAATATTTATCATGGGACAACAACAATTAACAGCCAATTTATTAATTTATGACGCTAGTTGATACTGTTTATAATTACACTGTCTTACTAAATGATCACAACGTCTACGTACGGAGTTCTTTTACCAACTTGTGGTAAGTTGTTTTATTGCAAGTTTAACATTTAGTTGCAGACACTGGTCGACATATAGGCTAAATTTGCATCGGAACAATCGCTTTTCTTCAACATGTTAATTGCCTTCAAATCGTTAATTTAACAACCCATTGACAATGTTTGCACATACGTCTTTATAATGTGATAGCTGATTTTTGTTTACAGACAGACAGATATAGACTCTACAAAGTTCTATAAAAGTTCACATATGTTCCTTTGAAATTGAAGTAAACCTACAGAACCAATAAACAAGATCACCATGGCTTAAAACTTCATTCCATGGAAACTTTGATAGTTCAGGAATCCCTCCTTTGTTGATTTCTGGAAACCAACACTGTCAGTTTTGCTCAATAGAATGGCTTGTGTGATGCCCAGTGCTTGGCAGAACAGCTTCTAAAAATGGAGAACCAACAGTGAACACAAATCTTAAAATTTGATAAATGATGCAGGCGTTTTGTAAAGTTTTTTGTTTAATTTTGAACAATCTGGAATATTGTGGTACGAAAATCCGACAGTGTTAGATTTAGGGGTTTTAGGCCTAATCTGTATATAGTGATATGTAACCTCGGCAAAGTGAGAGCAGACGAGGTGTAAACAAGTTGAAACTAAGCTAAAATACAAAACAGTTAAATCGCAATATCGATACATTTTGTAAATAAACTTGTTTCTGAAGGATTACAACCGCAACTTACCAGATCATTGCTAATGATCACATGTAAAACTCCTTTCTGAGAGCGAATGCAAATTGTGTCACGAACTCTGACATGTAAACAGCACGTACTGTAGGGTGGCGCATTTGAAATACCGCGAGAATACCGATGACGACTATAATATTTTAAAAGACATTATTTTTAAACAAGCGTTTATTGATTTATGAGGATAATAATAACAATCAGAAATCAAATATATCGAAGCAAATAAATTCGAAAGAAATCTGGATTTATGCAATACATTTTAGACGGGTTATATTAACGAAAATTATGTTGCCGAAAGTTATCGCGTTTTGTAGTAACCAGTCTGTGGAATATGACTTGTTCCCCTTTACGGCTTAAGGCCGGGAAACAGGCAAACAGGAAGAAAAACAAAAAATCGCATTTTGGCGGTCAAAAACATATAATACAATAACATAGAGTACGATTCGCTACTTAATAATTACTGCCATGACGTATTATTTCACGAGAAATGCATCTACGTGTCATATAGCGTTTATCGAAGTGTCTATGTTGCTCCAGCGGTCTATGATTTTCCATCGCGAACATAGGTGACGGCAGGAATTATTTGACTTGATAGCCTATAAGGTAATGTCTCTTTGTATTTCAGGAAAGTGATACAAATTAACGGTCAACGCCCTTCGGGCTTTTGCCCGTATTATATCATTCAACGCAGAGTGTATGCCGCTGAAGGCAGTCTCTGGTCATACCACCCAGGCGTGTTAGGAATAGGCACGATTGATATGCTATTGACGGATATACAAGATATGGTGCTTCCACATCCCAGTTACGGTGATAGAACTGTAAACAACATGTATTATGTCAATAAGAACAATCGTTAGAATCGTAATAATAGCTGGTTTTCATGTTAGTTATCGATGTGTCAGGAAATCTGTTTAACGCAATAATATGAGAATTAACCTGTTTTTTTTTTTTTTTTTTTTTTTTTTTTTTTTTTTTTTTTTTTNCAGGTAAATCATAATAGTACATAAGAACACTGATTGCCCTTTCTGTTATGTAATGTTTTGTTATTAATGTTTCATGGTAATGTTTGCTCAAATTCGGTAACTTATCGGTATTAAATGAAACGTCTGTTATAGAATCCAACAATTATATGTTAATTTTACCGGTAATAGCTGAATGTAATCTTGTGATACATTCTCTATTTTACAGTTATCAATATGATGCAGACACTTGGGGTACAGGAACATTATAATGGAATAATAAAATTTACCGATCCAATAAAAACAAACAACAGAAATGTATGTATAGGGAGTGTTTCTAGAGCGTAACATAAATCATAAAGTATGGTTTTAAATCAGTTCATGTTACCGCAATTTATGTTTTTCGTATGCGAAACAACCTATTAACTAAATATGGTCATTCACTGAAATGTGTAAATCATAATTTATAGCTCTGTTTCCATTATTACCGGTTTTAAGGTTTGTACGTTAGGCAAGATGTATTTCAAAATATTTACGTACGTATTACTCTTAATCTTAAGCAGCTACATGTCCCTACATTAAACTAGATTCAAATAGTTGTACAGGTGATATCTATGTGATAAATAAAGCAAAGAAAGTATTTAATTAATTGTATATGAATGATGTTAACATGTTTTCATATCCTAGCCCCTCGTGAAATACAGCAAACTATACAGATGAAGCTAATCATTTGTAACATATTGACTAATTCCAATTAAAAATTACAATAACACAAAAGGACCTCATGGTATCCACAACTGGATCTTACATTAGTGGAATGTAACCTCACTTTCCGTGCAATCCGGCTCCATAAAACCGGGATACAGGCATCCCTTGAGACAGGCACCAGTCTTTTTGTCACAAACGTTACTTCCGGAGCATTTATCTGAGTCGCACTGCGATGTACAGTTAAAGTTCCGTATTGACATTCTGCAAAGATTCAAACGAAAAGCAATGTATACTTAAGAAATGATTAACAATTGTTTTATTACTCTTGTATATTTTATTAACCAATAAAAAACGAGCATTCGTTTCTGATAAGGCGACCGACATGGTTCAGAAAAGGCACTTTATTGTTAAACATTGTTTTCGTTTTAAAGGATTCGTTCTCCGTGGCTGATATGGTGGTATACAAGGTAGGCGACTATTTCAAACATACTTTTCTATAAATAGTATTGTATACAATAGGCATTGTAAANAATAAATGAAAAAAAAAAAACAATTGTAAATTTAATTTTATTAATAATAATAACTCGTTTGTCTGGATTTTTAAGTTTTAAACAGTATTTTATTCAAATCACGGATAGGTTCGATTTTTCTCGGTAAGATGGTTTACCAGTATTAACTTAAGTGAACATACTTATGCATGAAACTGACTTGAATCAGAAAAAAGGGGAATGCTCGTATACATAATGTTAATAATAACTAATAACAAATCAACACATCACCAAATCTGTAAACAATCAGTAGTGTTCATCGACATGTAAGCAAACTAGAAATTACCTTGTGTACAGTTGTCTCCCGTGTATCCCCGGTTACATCCAGTGGGACAGACCCCGGTGGTTTTGTTGCAAGGCTCATTATCGAAGCAGTTCCCGCAGGTCTTGGCGCACTCTGTCCCCCAGGTCCCGTTCTGACACTCTGTCGGTGTTAATGTATCGGTGTGATTATTGCACGCAATGAACGAGTACTTTATGATACAAATAGTTCCTTCAATTACCAGGTTGGTTTGGAAGTTAGGGATAACTGAAATGGAGTCCTTCCTTGGGATTTTAAATTAAAACATATCTAATTTGAACTATGATATTCCATTTGTATTGGTGCGTTTATTATTCTATTTCAGAACATAACCCTCGTGTAGGAATAACTCCTCGTAGGATGAACCTAGTTATATTCAACCCTATTCGGTGTAAAATGACGTTGTTTTTTCCATATTATTTAGTGGTTTTGTTAGGCGTGGGGATGGACAATTTGACAAACAGCTGAAACCCTCCCTATTCGCGTAAAATCTTTGCAATTTAACAAAGCTGACACTTTCGCAAGTTTTCTGACTGTATTAGAATATACCAGGCTTTCCAAACAGTCTTGGAATGCCTCAGACCCTCCAAGGCAATCTAGGAATTTCCCAGAAATTCCTAGACAATCTAGGAATATCCCAGACATTCCCCGACACGCAAAGACCGTCTTGGAATATCCCAGAAACTCCAAGACAGTCTAGACATATCCCAGACACGTTCAGACAGTCACACAGACGCTCAATCTGGAAATATCCCAGACACTCCAGACAGTATCCTTAACACCACGAGAATATCCCGGACAATCTCTGACCGCCTCCCGGGCATTCATAGACAGTCTGGAATAATCACAGTCTCCCAGAAATGCCACGGGACTCTGAGAATATCTATTACAATCCCATACAGTCTCAAAAACGACCACAGCAAGACTTTGAATATCCCAGACAGTCTCCCAGTCACTCACAGACAGTCTCCCGAACGCTCATTAGCATAATGTGTCTTTATCTTCCCATGTCACACACATCACACACAAGAGGCATTGCCCTTTATCTTCCCATGTCACACACATCACACGCAAGAGACATTGCCCGTTACCTTCCCATGTCACACAAAGCATGCACAAGCCTTGTCCTATACCTACCCACGTTAAACTTTCCACCCGTCAACCCGTCCATACACGGTCGCTGCCATTAACCTACCCACGTTACACTTTCAAGCCTCCCCCCCTTAATACACGGTCGGCCCTAAACCTACCCACGTTACACTTTCCACCCGTCCACCCGTCCATTCATGGTCGGTCCTATACCTACCCACGTTACACTTTCCAGCCCCTCCCCCCCCTTTATAAAGGTCGGCCCTAAACCTACCCACGTTACACTTTCCAGCCCCCCCCTTATAAACGGTCGGCCCTAAACCTACCCACGTTACACTTTCCACCCCCCCCCTTATAAACGGTCGGCCCTAAACCTACCCACGTTACACTTTCCAGCCCCCCCCTTATAAACGGTCGGCCCTAAACCTACCCACGTTACACTTTCCACCCGCCCACCCGTCCATACACGGTCGCTGTCCTATACCTACCTACGTTACACTTTCCACCCGTCCACCCGTCCATACACGGTCTCCTCAGACAGTCCCCGGTGATCGTGTCACACGGCTGGTGCTCAAAGCAGTGACCACACGTCTGGCTGCAGTTGTATCCATAGACACCAGGCACGCACTCTGAAACAGTACGAAATGAATTATATGTTACCAGTTATGTATTTAATGTTTAATGTCATACTTACAGTATCTGTTAGATAATATCACAGGCTAGTACTACCTACACAGAGTTTACACATGTAGATTTATTGTATAAAATCATCCATAATATAAGCGAAGTTTACGTTGTTTCTCAAATATGGTTCACACGCGTTGCATTGTTCGTATATTTCCATCTATGCGCTTTAAGGTACAACATGTAATACATTTTATATGTTAAACATTTGTAATAACTCTTTCAAAACGTCAGTACCAGTATTTCGCGTAATGTTCCAGCCAATTCAGACAATATAAGTATTTAAATTAGTGCGGCTATCTAGTAAGTTAACGTTTTTAAGAATTAAAGATTGTGGTACATGTTTATAGGTGTGTTCATATAATTAGCGCATCGCTTTACTTGTATTATGTATAAAGGACGGCAAATACCATGTATGAATGACCATTCGACTTTTTATTTGTACATATACATGTTGTGTAAATTGAGTCTTATCAGTATTTAATATTCTTCATAAAAATATCTAAGCACAGTAAATGTGTGCACTCAATTAAGTTTAGGAAAAAAAAACATAATAATGAATCTAGCAATTGTTTATTCAAATGTATTACACTTTGAGATTAAATAAAAATCACCATTTGTTTCGTTCACATATCTAAATAAGAAGCAGTTGAATTTTGTCACTTTCGTGTTTTATTTAATTTGTATTTTGTTCTAAATATAGCCCTCTTCAAGTAAAAAGCACACATAGTGCACACAATATGAACCAACTATATAAACTACTATGAATCTTATTATTAAATAATGCCCGTCGTTGTCAATAGAAATCGCAAAGCAACACACAAAACTCAACACGAACCAAATATCATCGCATGTCTCACTGCACGTCTAAATGCACGCCTACCTGTGCTGCAGGTAGTGCCCTTGTAGCCCAAATTGCAGCCACCTAGCGGGCACTCTCCCGTCAACGGATCACACGGCTCCCCGTTGAAACAGTGGCAAGAGTCCGAGCAGTATCGACCGAAAGTATTTTTAGCGCATTCTGTGAACAAACAACAGCACAGCATTAACGCTATAGTACTATTGAAATTGGAAAAGTAAAAAAAAAAATGTGTGTGTTTTTTTTTATTTGAAAACTGTGCTGATATTAAGAGATCTTGGCCCATATGGACACGTGTTAATTATAAATTATTTACATGAAATCAATAAAAACAACGCCTTAAATTAAATAAAATAAAAGCATATCTATATAAATGCAACTCTAACTGCGTTTCGACTTATTGAGTTTCCATCCTTATTAATGTTCCGCTTTTTCTTTTAAAAGTAAGTTAAACATAATAATTAATACTGCTACACTTCGTTAAATCCTAAAAAGAAGCGCAAACAGGTATTATTATATCATACCTTACTTTAATAAAATATTGTTAATTGACTCAACGAAACACCCTTGAAAGAAAATCATTAATGATAATATACAGTTTTCGTTTATACCTAATGATAAAATATGACATTTCTGCAGTGAAATAACAGCAGTGAAAATAAACAAATTGTTATTTTCACCGGTGAAAATAACAAATGTTCGGAACTACCTTTTCTATTTTTAGATTATCATATCAAGATTTACTTCCCTTGTTTATATTTTTCCATGATCACGATTGAAATAAAATCGATATTCCACCGAATCCTACAAATTTTCTTTTTATTTTATCCATTTTTACCGTTAATTTACATTGTAAAGGAGTTTTACTTAAGAATTTCGTTTGAATAATGAAACAAAATGACGTCATTTCAATGTATTGAGGCACGCCACGGGAGAAAGGGTAACTTTTCAGCGAAAGGGAAACAGCTGTCAATTATTTTCTTGAAAAAGGTGCAAAAAAGAAACAGAAAATGTGTTCATGTCAGTGTAAGATCGTTTGTTATTTCACGAGTAATCATAGTAATCATTTCACGAGTAATCATAGTAATCATAGAAAAATAATAGTTTTACTCGTGGCTGCGCCACTCGTGAAAATATATTTTCTATGATCACTCGTGAAATAAGAAACGATCTTACACTGACATGAACAAATATCCTCTATTTATACTAACTGTTCATATATCAGATTATCATGCAATTTGAGTATTGTTTTACAAATATGACGTCAAAATATGATATCGTTTGTTAGCGTCTATATCAAAACATTTACGCCGCATGGATTTATGATGTTAAAATGGTCAGTGGATATAAATGTGTATTTTTATATATGTTTGAATAAATGCACAATTAATCTGGTCACTTGGTATGGACTTTGCTAATCAAAATCGAGGAATATCGCATAGCTAGGAAGCCCATGTCAGATTAATACGCACCAAGGACGGCGACCTCACACACATGTAAGGAGTTTCTGGAGTTGATTCGCAGCTTCTGCGCCGTCTTGTTTCTACAGCTTCCGATGTACACATCATCGGCGGTACCCCTGGTGTCGCAATACATTAACGTCCCGTTGTACTCAAGTACAATCTCGAACCCAAACATCGAGTTCGTGGCTGAAGTATGTAAGCGCAAACGTTTTATGTTTCAGTTAATAATTACACGTATGTTTCGCGGAAAGTTACGGTTTCTGGCAATGTAAAGATTCCACGTTTTTGTTCTTATTTAATCCATTTATGCCTAGCGTCTAGAAAAAAAGGCCTTGGCAAACAGCGTAGACCCAGATGAGACGCCGCATGATGCGGCGTCTCACCAGGGTCTGCGCTGTTTGCTTATAGGAATTTCTGTAAGAAATATTCTAAATATTAAAAAAGTAATACTAGACATCTCTAATTTTGGAAATAAATTGATCCAATTTTGAAGGATGGGAGAGTCCACTTGGCATAAATGGGTTAAATATGTATTATGTGTTAATGTTGCTTTTTGGAGTCTGTGTTTTGTCAATGTTAAGATTATACCTATTGTTTTGGGTATTTTTTAGTGCGACTGTTATGTAGTTTCTTTTTTTCCAATACAATTAGGCAGAAAATTTGCATTAACATTTAAAAGCCAAATGACAGGTAGAACCCTTCTGTTACATCGTTCCTGCTTGTTATAGTATGTTTGTTTATATACTGTGGCGTGTTCTGAGAAAACTGAGCAAAATGCTTGTGCGTAAAGTGTCATCCCAGATTAGCCTGTGCAGTCCGCACAGGCTAATCCGGGACGACACTTTCGCCAAAACTGGATTTTCGCTAAGAAGAGACATCATTTAAACGAAAAATTCCATAAAAGCAGAAATNGCTTCCGGTGTACACATCATCGGCGGTACCCCTGGTGTCGCAATACATTAACGTCCCGTTGTACTCAAGTACAATCTCGAACCCAAACATCGAGTTCGTGGCTGAAGTATGTAAGCGCAAACGTTTTACGTTTCAGTTAATAATTACACGTATGTTTCGTGGAAAGTTACGGTTTCTAGCAATGTAAAGATTCCAAGTTTTTGTTCTTATTTAATCCATTTATGCCTAGCGTCTAGAAAAAAGGCCTTGGTAAACAGCGTATACCCAGATGAGACGCCGCATGATGCGGCGTCTCATCAGGGTTTGCGCTGTTTGCTTAAAGGAATTTCTGTAAGAAATAATCCAAATATTAAAAAAATAATACTAGACATTCCTAATTTTGGAAATAAATTGATCCAATTTTGAAGGATGTGAGAGTCCACTTGGCATAAATGGGTTAAATATGTATTATGTGTTAATGTTGCTTTTTGGAGTCTGTGTTTTGTCAATGTTAAGATTATACCTATTGTTTTGTGTATTTTTTAGTGCGACTGTTATGTAGTTTCTTTTTTTCCAATACAATTAGGCAGAAAATTTGCATTAACATGTAAAAGCCAAATGACAGGTCGAACCCTTCTGTTACATCGTCCCTGCTTGTAATAGTATGTTTGTTTATATACTGTGGCGTGTTCTGAGAAAACTGGGCAAAATGCTTGTGCGTAAAGTGTCATCCCAGATTGACCTGTGCAGTCCGCACAGGCTAATCCGGGACGACACTTTCGCCAAAACTGGATTTTCGCTAAGAAGAGACATCATTTAAACAAAAAATTCCATAAAAGCAGATATTGTCGTCCCTGATTAGCCTGTGCTAATCTGGGATGACAATTTACGCACAAGCATTTTGCCCAGTTTTCTCATTACACGACCCGTACTGTTTTTGTTCTGCAAACATACACTCAACGTACGGGAATCTCCGAAATGAGTTTCCAATAATTGAAAACTACAAAGCTTCCATTTTAAAAACGTATAATTTACGTAGCATACTTATATGTTCGGTAAAGAACAGTACCGTTAACGCGAATGATGACGTCATTTATTTGCTTCGGCGATGGCAATGTTACCACCCAGTAGGGGCTCAGGCCGCTGACCACCGCGTCGCACGTGTCGTTGCGGCCGTCCACGCTCTCGGGGGCTGGGAAGAAGCTAGCTGGTGCCCGTGCCCTGTATGACCGATGTGGAGCCACCTATAGTGCTCTCTGGAAAACGGTTATGTTTTTGTATCGATAGATATGTATCCCGTTGTTTAATGTACTCAGTATATGGTTTTTATAACAAGCTCAACGAAACATATTATTCTCATTAAAACAAATTAACATGTGAGCAATCAAGGGTACCGTAATCTTATTTAAATGTGTTTTCCAGTAATTTTAGTTGTCCTACCTGGCCTTTCAAAAGCTGTTTAATTGTGAATTTGTAATGTTGTGTGCTTGTAATAATATACTATTTAACAGTATTTTCAATTTAAAACGAAATGTTGTTATCATGATCCAGGTGTAAACAATCAACAAACTAAGTCACAGAAAACGTATTTTGTATTCCAATATGAGACGTACACATTTTCTTTTGAATAGGAAGAACACGTGATAGATAAGATAGCAACGGAAGCTGTTAAGAAGTTAACCAGAAGTGCGTTTCTATAATAATCGTGTTACAGGGCTTACCTGCTTGGCACGTGTTGCCATAGTACTGAGGTTGACACGTGTGTGTCTTGTTGATGCACTCGCCAGTCCAGGGATCGCACATTCCGTTACAGTGACACGTGTATCCACACTCGTAACCGTAGGCTAATGGACCGCAAATACCTGAGACAAAATATGCTTTGATATTTGAAGAAACCTAATAACGAGTCGTCTCACAACAATACCTGTATTAAATATAGACAAAATGTGGCGTGTTCTGAGAAAACTGGGCAAAGTGCATGTGCGTAAAGTGTCATCCCAGATTTGCCTGTGCAGTTCGCTCAGGCTAATCCGAGGACGACACTTTCCGCCTAAACTGAATTTTCGCTAGGAAGAGACATCATTTAAACGAAATATTCCATAAAAGCGGAAATTGTCGTCCCTGATTAGCCTGTGCTGACTGCACAGGCTAATCTGGGATGTAAATTTACGCACAAGCATTATGCCCAGTTTTCTCAGAACGCGACACAAATATGGTTTGATATTTGTAGAAACATAATAACGAGTCGTTTCGCAACAATACCTGTATTAGTGACATCAGTATAAGCTTTGGCAAAATATATCATGAACGCCATCTTTTGCGAAAGAAGCCCATACATGTTGTTATCACTGTAAACCGATGTAGTCGTTTGCGGCAACCACGTGAAATGTTCAAAATAAAGACAGAACTTTGTAAAAATAATGGAAAAATAAACTCAATTTTAACTTGTTTTGAATACAGACACATGAATGATTCTTTTTATTTTAACGCAAACCTCATATTACGTATATGACCAGCGTCAGACGAAAATGGGTCGTATGCTGTGTCCGGCCAGCGCAGCGTAGCTTCAGACCAGGTTGTACATCCGCGCAGTCTGGCTAGGAGCTACGATGTCCGCTATAAAGTCACCTAAAATGTCGTGGTCTCGAAAGCGGCCATGGTGCCTCCTGACCAGAATGCACGATCGCATATGACTTGAGACCTATTTTCGCATAACGCTCCTAATATAATCTTATACAAATAGTTTCCATCAAAACATATAACGGTTTTCTTATGTTGCGCTAGACTAGATCCACTAGATTGCCATGCAGTTCGGACGGAAGACGTTGTTAAAAAAAAAGAGTAAAATAAACTTGAAACTTGATCTGGGGTGTCCAATCTTACTCGTGTTACAAAAACCGTTCTGGAGACGCCAGTTCCGCTCGCAGCCCTGCAGACACAGACCCGTCGTCATCTGCGTCGTAGTCCGTACGGCATCCGTACAGTGGCAGAGGTCATTGCAGGTCAACCCACAGCGGTGCTTCCGGCAAGCTAAAATAGTAGGTGAGTTTAGTCAAATTGTTTTTCTTTGCTTATTGGGTTGTATCCAGTGTGTATCGATTAAGTTTATATTGCTCGTTTAAATGTACTACTTTTCCTAAATTAGTGGAGATGTTCGTGAAAGCAAATTACCTTTTGTTGGTCTTATATTTTCCAAAAAGTCTTAAAAACGATGTCAAATTAGTTTACATAACAAAATGGCCACCATTTTATGGCACTACATTTTATGGAAATCTGTGGCTCCACATAATTTACAAATTTATTCACCGCAAAAATATGTCGGACACTGCTATTCCTCAGGAGAAGTTTAATGTAAATTGAACGAAATTTGAAAACAAAGAGTTGTTTGAAGGGGAAACTTTTATCAAAGATGACAGCGAATCGTCAATTGAAAATACCGCACTACATCTCCTTTGGAACACAAAGCATGGGAAGATTCATATATATCGAACTAAAAGGCAAAAGAACCAATTCCAGTTGTAGTTCGAAAGACAAACATTGTTTTAGAACAACCAAAAAACTTGATGACATCAGTATACTGTATCAAACTTTTTGGTTTGTTGGATTAAAGTGTCATAATCTAAAAATCCTTTCCAAAAGTTTACGTATATAGCGTGAGACATTTGATTTTAATCGAACTAAAATTGAAGAATTCATGTAAATCGCATGACAAGAAATCATACCAGACAAATACACCAACATGGCGACTACCGGGTAAGTCTTCCATTCACCTATTTAAAACGTTGTTTGTGCGGGTTTAGTTAAGAGACCTTATGTGAAAGACGTTTTTTCGTCTACATTAATGGTTGAGTGTACACAAATAGAAAATTGAAAACAAACTACTGTTACAGCAATTAACACAAATACATAAATAGGAATTTATTCAGATAATTTAATTGCAGTTCATACAAACACAGAATAAAAAAGAGTGTGCACAAGTACTGACGCTACATCAAACACACTGCATATTTGTAAGATTTGCAAATAAGTGTATGCAACACGTGAATGAAATACCTGCCGGACAATTAATCTTTCCACAAATCCTAACGCATTAATCTGTTTATGATCCAGGTGTTACCGTAGGAAGGATCATATATGGTTCGTATGTGTGACTTTAAACGAAATACACACAGGAGATGTGTAAGTAAAATATAAATGACTGAATGCTGCGGCGAAACAAAAATTCACAATGCAAACCTTTTCATGCAAGCCTCTTTTCATTAACAGCAGCTGTCGCAAGGTTGCAAAGAGTTTTTACAATCCATGTTAACATCCGATTATTCGCCTCAACAATAGTTATCGACTTAGTAAACACATCGTTCTTATTAAATGCGTACACAAAATCGAGTTCAACAAAAGGACAATGAAAAATTTTCAAGAACAAAACACAAAACATGAACTAGTATTACATTTTTTTCACAGGTGCTTGAATAAACAGTGTACGTGTGCTGCCATAATACAGGAATGGGAATAAAAATAGGCCAACACGCCAATGGCCCCTAAATGTGTGGTGAGCCCCTAGAATTTTCCGGGAAAGCTCAACAATTGTCTGTTAAGGAATTATTTACAGAACAAATGTGGGCAACACTGGAAAAATGAAAATGCCCTTAACCGGACATTCCCTGGACTGTGAGAACTGCTCGATTTACAGGGGATTCCCTTTAAGGATGGAAATATACTATCCATCCAACATTTAGAAGGTTTATTACATATATACATAGTCTATATGAAAACACAAAACGTGAACACATTTTTTATTTACAAGTATCAACCATTTACATAGAATAACAAAACATCAAACCATCTCAGTCTCTGACTCTTTGATCTGTTTTATTTTGAATTCAAGAGGCAATTCTACGCGCCTTCGCTTAGAGGGCGGTTCGTACAACATATTTTAAGTTTACTCATTTGATTGCTGATATGAAAAATTTAAATAACAATGTTTCAAGAACTCTAAAATTCCATATGTGTACAGCCCTTACTTAGCGCTTGAAATAAAAATGCATACTAAAACATCAGTATGCGGTAAAAATGCCATAGGTAAAAATGCAAGAGGTAAAAAATCATCTAAAACCTCATTTTTTAATTATTTATCACGCGTTTCTACATATTTATAATACCAGTTAAACCTTATATTGGTTAACTGTAAACATGATCAGTTTTGGCAATTCTATTGGCCGGTGTCCATCAAACGCATACATTGTCTCTTAAAATTAACTGGCTATGTTTACAGTTTGAATAATTTTCGGGCATCTTTGTTAATTTTGCGCCTCATAACTCGGCAGTTCACAAGCTTTTGACATCGGTTTAGACATGCAATGAACGGTACAATTACATTTTGATCCAAAGTATGACCGGTATTCGGAAATGATGGGTATCCGGTTTTAAGAGATATTTTATTTATATTTATAAACGGAAAAAATGAACCGGAACCACCTTCGATCCTAAGTATGACCGGTATTCGGTTTCAATGGGTATCCGGTTTCTAAGCGATATTTTATGAATATTTATATATGAAAACAAAACCGGACCGGACAATGTGTCCGGTTTATAGGTTTCTACTAAATAAGTTTTCATCCTTGTTCATACAAAGTGCATGGTAACAGTATCACACAAAATGATTCAGTCATGTTTTGCACACAATATCATTCGGTTGCAGATGATGCGCACACTTTATGCAGGTTGTTCATAGTAAATGATCAGTCATATTGTAGTTAGGAATATTATTTCGATGGATGATCGTCCGATTGGTCCGAATCTCTGTGTTTGAACGCAGCATTGCTTCCAACCGGCCCAAGCTAGTTATACGTTGGGTCCAATATTTGTGAGTTGGCTTTTGGTAGAGCCTGCTCTGGGTTTGGCAGGTGGTCATAGGTCATCACCATGGTTGCCTGTGGTCTTAGCCACTCCACGTCTTATGTAGTCATTATCAGAAGTATCGCTCTTACAGTGCTGGATCATCGGGAACAGATTTGTGTCGTACGTACTGTCGCTTACACTTGTACTGTTCATCAGTTGACCGTGGTGCAGATGATTATACACCGCCTGTTCATGACCAACCAGAGCAATTTGATTGCCACAAGTGTAATCATACTCGGGGTCTGAAGACGCAGCCATGCCTCCGACGTTGTCTGTGGAAGCTTGATGGCTCTTAGTTTGTTTTGCGTACGTATACTCGCGCAACTCCTTCTCAGAAGTGTGTGATTGCACGTAATTATATTCCCTGTCCTCCAATGCAATGTCATAGTCCGGTGTGAACGCTACGTTGTCCTCAGAATACGGGTGTGCCTTTCTCCCAGGCACGTTCTTTATTATATACAGAGCCTTAGCTGAATGAGATGCATCATTTCGACGTTTTCTGACATGTAGTCATTACAATTTCATTAAATATTTGAGGATGAAATAAACCACAATTATAAAGATATAAAGGTAAACGGTATGAGTCATGTACACATATTTTTCATGGACGCCATAATGCAATACTGTTCATTCCTTGCAGTAACCAAAGAGTTGGAATTTGTATAATGTTCTTATTTATATGTAACCCATTTATATTAAGACATATTTCACAATTCTTAAGCAATAAGCACACCTTCGCAGAAACATGAAGACCAACACAACGGCGATGATGACAACAGCTGCTACAACTGGAACTGCGACGTTGACCGCCATCATGGAGTCTCCAGGAGGGACTTTATCTGCAGTAAAACACACGCTGAAAGACATACAGTCGTAGACAATGATATCTAAGATAATGTTACCCTCCTTTAACGATAGCGTATGTGTTTGAACATAGTTTAAATGCAGAATCTGGGTGTCTTCATAACATGTGGCTTATGTTACCCATACTTGAACAGTTTGTTTCGTGTTTTACCATGCTTTAATGTGTTGTTTATTTCAGTTTTATAATTCAATAATTAAAACATCAATGAATTATACGTAATGTATTGAAAATATATTTAAACAATCACCTGAAACTTCAGTTCTTCCAGATAAAGCGGTATTAACGTGTGTTGTTTTCTCTGAAAGATGACAGAAAAGCATTACATAAGCAGCCGTTTGTGTTTGTGTTTTGTTATGTTTGAATACCATCATAATAAATTATGCATATATATGATGTAAATAAATTATGCATAGATATGATGTTACTATTAAATCGAAAATGGAATTGATATCTTTAACTATTACAGCATTCGTTAATAATGTATTTGCTTGTTGTTGTGTTTACTTAAACAGTGTTATAGTACAACATTAAATTAAATGTAATTAAATAATTATGTACATACAATTTGAAATCAAAATCAACATTAACCTCTTGCCAAAGAGATTGACCCGGTACGTCCATTCGTGACAATGTCAGTTTTAAAGGTCGTGGCTGAAAAAACAACAGCAACGACAGAAACTGGATAAAAGATTGTTTGGTAATAGTGTACTCGTTTTTGAATTAAAAACAGATAATTAAGATAATATCCCATTGTTTAATAAAGCCAAATACATTTAAATAGTAAACAATTTAAAAGTTTAAGTATAAAAATAAGAAATACATTTTTTTTTACCAACGGTTTCACTCGATTCCTCGCTTTCATCATCATTTGTATTGGCTGAAACAGGAAATAAATACAGTACAGAAGCGCCTTTCTGAAGATTGTTTGGAGATAATAATATAATGATTTTACCAAAATAAAAAATAAAAATGGCATATTAATTGCTTGTAGTGTATGGGTCCACTTGATTCCATTGGCGTAAATATACATGCTTTTGAGGGAAAAAAAGAGAAAAACACATGCTTATTTTATTCATGATTGACCAAGCGAACTTAGAAAAAATATTCTAATATATTTAGACTTTAATTATAAAATGCGTGTGCATTTTTATTTTTTCCTGAATAGCATATTTTATTTATGTTTTCCTCTATAAACATGCTATAATTTGCATGTTGTTAAAACGACTTATACTGGCTCTAATTAATTAAGATAAATGTCAAAGTCAAACAAGCACGAACAACTACCAAATATGCTTCAAAATCTCACAAAGTAGAACTATGACATAGTTAATCAGGGAGATTTTGCAAACGAACAGGGCTTCAAAACAAAGCTAAAACAGCAGTCATGACGATGTTGTCATAGTAAACATTTGTTGATGCCTAAATGTAAACTCAAAGACCGAAAAATAAAATTCATACAGTGCGTCTGAATTTGAAATTGCCTGCGACTTTAGCCCCATATTAAAGAAGCAATACATTTGGGTTAATATCACACGTATATTTCACTACATGCTATATAAAAACCTCTAATATAGTGTTGCATTAAACGTTTTTTTTTTGCGATTGTAAAGATACATGTTAAGCCTCGAGGTATTTTACCATGTACCATTAAAAAAAAAACAGGAACGCAATTATAATAATCATCAATCAGGATGACGCTTAGCAAATTTACCGTATCTTTTTACAACATTACACAAAGAAAGTACTTATATGTATATTTTATAAATGTTCAAATCAAAAGACCTTGGAGTTCCCTTTGAAGTGGTGACAACCGGTGTTGTGATATCTAAAAAACACGTTAGTCGATCACGATTTCACATTCGTTGATGGTGTCTGCTATTTATGAAAAGATACGTACTTGAATTTGCGAAACAAGTTTTAATGCCAACATTTACCGAAATAAGTCATTATTATTATTATTATTATTATTGTTATTATTATTATTAATATTATTATTATTATTATTATTATTATTATTATTATTATTATTATTATTATTATTATTATTATTATTATTATTATTATTGTTATTATTATTATNATGAACGGTACAATTACATTTTGATCCAAAGTATAACCGGTATTCGGAAATGATGGGTATCCGGTTTTAAGAGATATTTTATTTATATTTATAAACGGAAAAAATGAACCGGAGTCACCTTCGATCCTAAGTATGACCGGTATTCGGTTTCAATGGGTATCCGGTTTCTAAGCGATATTTTATGAATATTTATATATGAAAACGAAACTGGACCGGACAATGTGTCCGGTTTATAGGTTTCTACTAAATAAGTTTTCATCCTTGTTCATACAAAGTGCATGGTAACAGTATCACACAAAATGATTCAGTCATGTTTTGCACACAATATCATTCGGTTGCAGATGATGCGCACACTTAATGCAGGTTGTTCATAGTAAATGATCAGTCATATTGTAGTTAGGAATATTATTTCGATGGATGATCGTCCGATTGGCCCGAATCTCTGTGTTTGAACGCAGCATTGCTTCCAACCGGCCCAAGCTGGTTATACGTTGGGTCCAATATTTGTGAGTTGGCTTTTGACACGACTTAAACACACACACACACACACACACACACACACACACACACGAACGCGAACACATGCACGAACGCACGCACACATACAAACGGACACACAAACACGCGCGCAAGTAGCAGAATATATATATATATATAAAAAAACAAAACAGAGCACGTTCGTTTACTGAGTTTCGAGTGTGTGTTTTGGTGAATTTTATGAAGTTGTATAATATATCAATATATTCTTCTTCAAAGAAGAAGGTTACGTAGTTAGGTTTTAAGGCTAATAAGAGTACCAAATTATGTTTTTTACTTTTTCATGATTAACCTATATCATATTATCATCTATTGGAATATGTGAATGTACACAATACCTTTTAAAAAGCATCTACAATTATATACAATCATGATTATAATTTTTCGAAGTGTTGTAAATATTGAATAATGCTTCATTTTTATTGTTTTTTTGCAGAAAGCGTTAAGAAACTTAAAAAATGCAGAGGGTACTCTTTTACTAATGACCATTTGAAATATAAGAATTATACCATTATCCCATTTTAAAATTGAAATTTATGAACGTAAAGCTATTTTCTTTTTGCGTCAATTTGCTGTAAAAAACGATAACATGTAAAACGTGTTCAATATATGGTTATTCATGTTTTATTCATGAACACATTCTTTCCTGGCAAAAAAAATATAAAATGTTATCATTCTGTTTAAGAGTTTGTCATAAAACGGTCGTTTGTTTAGTTTGACAGCACGTTCGCTCATAAAAAAAAATACGGACGCGCGAGTCTCATATTTTAATTTTGAATGCAAATTTAAGCATTGCTACTTTTCATTGCTGAATGACTCTGAAACATGTGGTGTGTGCAATAGATTTGAGCCAGCAGGCCTTGACAAGTTCCAATAAATTATAAAGGTGACATGTAGAAAGTATGATACATTTCCGTTGGACATATTTGAAAATATTTTCATGTGTCAAAGTTATCCATCGAGACACTGAATATCAGTTTCCACGTTGCAAATAAATATATTCACTTCATAATGATTGCAAATAGATTCTCAGCGTTAAACTAAATACTGAATAATATTCCTATTTTTTATAACAATTTGTTTTAAAGTGTGTTTTTTGATAAAATACAATCCTATGCACACTATTAAACTTTTTATTGCAATGCTTGCCCACCATTCTTGAATTTATTTTTCATTTGCAACAAGAGCGCGATACAATGGTTGACCAGGATTTTACGGACGTTTTGACAGGTTATAACATTCTGCTCTAGCGCCCATAATTCTCACACTTAGGTGAAGTAAATTCGGTTATATTGTAAAATAATGATTTTTTGAGCGATTGAATTAAAAAAAAATTGCATATAAGTTATTTTTTTACGACAAGTAGCGCGATACAGCGATGTCCTAAGATATGCCCCTTTTGTGAACCATGCGTCTTTTATTCCCTTTGTAATAATTGCAATTTATATACACATGATAAATGACATCCATGAAAAGTTTTCAGCTCCTATCACTTAACTGCAATAGACTTAGATGCCGATCAAAACGTTTACAACTTACTTTAACTGAAACAAACATTTTCAGATTCGTTGTCTTCAATATTTTACACAGGATATGCAAAATTCCGTGTATAACGAGTGGGGTTGTGAGTGCGTTTTATGTTATAGGTGATCGAACGCTATAGGTCGCTTTTTATTATCAAAATAATAATATTATAAATGACACAGCACTGACACAGACAGCACTGGTAATGTTATTGCTGTTGATATATTGTTAATAGAAGATCATAACGGAAATAAAATTTCACATTTTATTATTTGAACGAAGAACTAAAACGTTCTTAACAAAACAACTTCAATATTGATGCATACCGTTCAACTGTTTTAAGTGTGTTGCGGCTTGTAGTGTTTCGTTTGAGTTGTTCGTTTATTGTATAAGATCACTGCTGGCTTCACGTACTGTCTTAATGTATGTATATGACTAATTACAATACACACTCGATTTGACAAGTTCGTCTTGTCAATAGTTAATAAATAGAAGGCAGTGTATGCCATTTTGCTTACTAGATATGTGTTATGTGTATTTTTTTTTTTTCGGCCGGAACAGGTTATTTTGCCCATCATATTATAGATAAGATTCAATGAAAAATGCCCTCAAATCTTTTCGTACATATCTGTCTTTATAAGAGACTTGTAATTACGCAAATTGACCAAACGTTGCCAAACTATTCGAAAATTTAACATGAATTACCAAAATAAGTTTAGTGTCGGCATCATCAATTAGAGTTGGTCGGTTAGGTGGACGTAAACACCTTTTTACCTGTTTCGAATGTACACGTATAGCCATCAAACAATGTTGTCATTCGAAAAAATGCAATGGTGTAAGATAATACATGTATATGTAATGTTTATTAATACTTACGTTTGAATATGCAATCATGTTTTCAGACATAAACATATGGCGAATACGAGTAACCAAACTATGCAGAGTAAATAGTTGTTGCTTATATAAGTTAACTGTTTCATTTACTCACCATACCTTTTTTTTCTGTTCTTTAATGCATCTAATGCTTTGAAAGCGGTTACGTCGCCCTATTATGGTTTTCATAATTGTTTAGTGATACAAGTTTACCAGATGAGTAAACTCTCTGCATGGCATATGTAGTGTTGTTTTTCGAGGAAATAACACACATATATATTCTGACGACAATGACCGATCCTATTACTAATTACATATTTCATGTAGTTCCTGAAATAAATGCATATCAATAATGAATCAGTTGGGAAGGACAATTATCTGTAATACGTTTTATATGGTAATAGTACACTGATATTCTATTTTTTTATAATGCACGTACAATGACATATCGAGTAATTCTTTCTCATGTACACAATATGTGTGTCAATTTAGAGAAATTAATATGTGTTGTCACTATTTATTAGCATGCTTGTTGTTCAAAATCATACAAAATGTTGTATATGAATTAATAAACTCGTGGACTCTAAATTAATAAACGTTACGCTTATGCCAATAAACTTGTTTACTAACCTATATGCTCAATCAGTTGTATTCGTGCTCGTAGATCAATAGGAAAATTATAAAGTATTAGTTGTATTTTGTGGGATCAGCCCATCTTCCATGAATAGTTTTATTCCATTCAACATTAATGGTCCATTTTGGTTCATATATAATTATCCGGAATTTAATTATCATTATATATTCTAATCACCCAATAAATATTCATGTATTATGCGCTACATGTGCGAAGCTGGTAAGTTATTCTAGTCGATGCAAACTAATAAAAGATACAAATTAAACCCACCAGAAAATGAAATTCCGAAGCGATTATTCCTGTTTATTTTAATATAAATCTACTTACTACAATCATGTGCCATGTTGTCTTGGTAACAAATCTCCAAACTCACAAATATTGACACGATTCGCTCGATTATCTCCTTTTTAGGTCAATATTCACTATTTAAGGTTACTATTCGTGATCATCAAGCCGTGATCTGTGTTCCTAATTTATTAGAATATCGCGCCCTCAAAGTCTTGGCCATACAATTAAAAATTCATTAAGATAAATTAAATCGTTATATCAAACGAACTTACATGAAGTTGTTTATAACAATATAATGACTTATTTTGTAGTTGCGTAATTGGTAAGAATATACGTGTATGTCACTTTGAAACTAAATTAATACCTAGAATACCTTAGTAGCAATTATAATTATTTTGTTGATTGGAACGAAACTGGTTGATCTGTATCAACCGATATGCATAAACAATTTGATTATCTTACCATATAAGACTTAACATGTATTGTATTGAGTGAACTGACTATTTGTATTGACATGCATGTATTTACATGTTCAAAAGAATAGTTCGACAGATAATTTAATTATAATATTATGCATTTGCATTTTTTATCTAAATAATAACAGCAAACGTTTTAAAGCGGGACTGTACGATTTTGTCAAATATTTATGATTTTTTTTAAATGTGTTGAAAATTAGTATACATATATTTCAATATAAATTAAAATAAAAGTTAAGAAGAACATGTGTCGAAAAATGCGAAATAAGCCAGATATTTAAATCTGAAACCTTAAATGACTGGAAGTCAAATAAGCCAGCATGTATATAATGCATGTACAATGTGAATCTAAATTTAGTTTTAGTGCAGATTCGTTCATACGGCACAAAGACACAATTTTGTTTCCTTACAAATACGAGTAAAAGTGTCGGCATCGGCTTTAACCAGCGCTAACTTGTCTTTGCTGCATTTTATGAAATTCGTCTTCAATGTATAATTTTTATTGCATATTTTGTGTCATCGTAACATAATTTAATCAATATATTAAAATTTAACACATGTAAAAATCGTACAGTCCCGCTTTAATAGTAACACAGGGGATATTTCCCATCACAATGATATGGTCAATACATTCGGTCCATATGGTTATAAAATCCTGTCCTTTTAGTAGAGTTCAAACAATAAGCGGTTTGTAAAGTCCCCAGTTCATGTCATCCATATACCGATTAGAACCAAATTTGCGTTAACACCTTATGACACAATATTTATATTAACGTACGTCCATAACACAATACATGTTATGTGAATATTTGTTTGAAATTGGTGATATAATACATTTGTGGGCCAAAGAGACCCGTTGAAATAATATGCCTCGCGGCTGTTTACATTTTGGAAGATAGTCACGTGTATGTTAACCACACATGTAAACCTTTCGAGATATGGGCGTTTGTAGGGCCTGTTAGCATATTTTCATCAGATTTTAAAGTTTGTAATATAATAAATGAGTTATGTTTATTGTAAAAAAGATACTTTTTGTAACAGAAGTTCTTTGAACATTTTATTTTTATCGTTTGTTGAAGATAATTTTCTCATGAAATTTTTTATACTCTGAGTGAAGGGAATATATTGTCATGTCATCAAATCAATAAGTGGTGAGTCCACTTGGGCCCTTTTAACTTAATTTATACGTTATTTATAATTTCGAAAGATTGCCGTAAGACTGGCCAGGGTCATTGTATCAAAACGCCATGTCGCTCCTAAACAACCGAAGCATGTTACTACTGAATTAAGTTGTTACTAGTTACATTGTCCTCGTAATTATTCGATCACGACAAGTTGTACAAAAATATGTATTTTATTTATTGAGAAAAAACTTGAAACATTACTTGATGCGTCAGTTCTTCCAATGGTGCCTATTTTTTACGGTTGGTTATGGACTGCAAAACTCAGAAAACACAAACCAAACCAGTTGCCAGTTGAATTTTGAGTCTACATAGAGTAGTGTTTCGCATTAATTGACCATTTGATGAAATCCTAAAAGAAACACAAATTGTTTATTTTAACATTTGTTTCTTATATATAGGTTGCAATGTGTATATAAAGTATATAATCTCATATGCGAGTGTAACCTTACGATGCAGAAGACGTTCTTGTAATCATGACTACATGATAGGTCGTGGGGGAAAAGGATCAACTGAGAATAAGAATATACATATATACAGTTATTATATAATAATACAGAAGTTTATGTACATATAATCAGTTACACCTATTATATCCTATAAAGCATGCAGATAACATAATGCTGTTATATAAATAATACTATGTAATTTCATCATTTTATCATTTGAACAGCTTCATATAAAATGTGTAAAAATGTAAAAACAGCATTGATTAAATTATACTTATAATAAATATTTATAGTACACGAATTTTTGTAACATAAAATATGAGATTATATTACAAATTGATAGAATGTCCTATTTCAGGCGATGAAACATTTTAAAAGATACATACTCTGGTTTATTTGTGTTAACTTACGATGATAAGATGACAGTTTGTATTGCAATTCCCATTATACTGGCAATGACCCATATTTGTTTATAATTGCATGTAGATCCTAAAATAAATACATATTTAATGTTCACGTTTAATCGTATTCTAATAATTTAATTTTCAGCATCAACGATCACGAAATGTTTCCAATCCTATAAAGTTATCTAATATGGTATCATTACAATGATGATTTCATGTACTCATACTCATGCTCTTCCACATTTGGTAGAGATTGCAGTGTTTTCGGAGCAATGTTTGCTCCAGGTGATGCTTGATCTGGTGCCTCATACACGTTGCTGCTTGCACTTGCACGTCCCGTTAACTCTACGTAAGGATGCTCTCTTGGTCCCGAACCCTCGCGTTGAGGCTGCGTGTAGGTGTTGTCTCTCTCATCCTGAACATTTTGATACACCGCCTTCAATGCCATGTTGTCAGCTCCGTGCGGTAACCCTTCATTTGACGTCAGGTGATTGAGTGAAGGAAAATTATGTGGCAGTCTGTTGTGACGTTTCCTGTGTTGAACAAAAACGTAACTCTGGAAATTGCATTTTGCAGTTGACGTTTAATTTGGGACAGTTACTTAATATGTTTACTTTAACTTCTGTTATACATTCATAACCGTTTTAACTTATTTTGGACAAAAAATATACCTGCGGATAAATAAGACGACAAGAACAACAGAGATGATGACGACGGCAGCAACAACTGGAACTGCGACCTTGACTCCTAGCAAGGAGTCCTCCTTGGTCAGGTCGTGTGCAGGAACTACAAATTTGAGGCAACGTTATTGCATTCACTGATCTTATATACTAGCAGTATTTCAGACGTTAGAATTTTACAAATGTTGTTAGCAGTTTAAATATGTAACATGAACGTAGGTATATTGAATACTGGTTGCATTTCTTAAGAAGTTCAAATATAATTTTAGTAACTCTGTACCTATATAACAATACCTGCAGGAGTTTCATATCGAGTTGTTGCAGCTAGAAACACACATATGTCAGTTCATAAGATAACGTACAAAGTTTCTTTTTAGACAAAACAAGGTAGTTTTCTTACAGACATTACTTTCAATAATTAACATTTTTCATTAACTCATAAACGTGCAGTAACTTAAGCATTTCATTTCCCTGAGCCATGGTATGTAACCGAAAATACTGTTGTCTGACATTATAATTTGTATCAGTCGATGCTGTAAACAAAATAAAAAAAAATTTGCCGCTGCATAACTATTCAAAGTAATGGACCTTGGTAAAATTTCAACAATAACTTATCAAAAATTGTAAGTTAGAAACAGTAAACAATACATTACGAGTGATTGAAGTACCTTTAGTAGTGATGACAACCGATGTTGTTGATTCTGAAAAATACAGCAGTTTTTTATGTTTAAACTTTTTTTGATAATGTCTCCTTCTTGTTAAAACATTACGTTGATCATTATTGTTATTATTGTTTTATTATTCTTATTATTATTGTTATTAGTAGAATAACATTATTATGATTCATATTATTATAAGTACTAGTTGAAGTAGTAATAGAAGTTGTAGTAGTAATAGTAGTAGTAATATTGGAAGAAGAGGTTGATGACCATAATGTAAGATATTACCGGGGCAAGGGCCATTTGGGCATGATACTGTAGATTCACAATCTCCATCTATCGACTGTCTGGTCTGAATTCCTTGTCCACACGTGACACTGCATTTACTCCACAGCCCACATTGGGTAGGACAATTATCTGAAATACCACACGAATAATTTGTTTTCACTTTTGCAAGTAGTATGAAATACTGTGTATTTGTTTCTAATGTTCACTGGATGTGTGTCAACAGTACTTACTTACACGCACGCGCTTATCTACGCTCAGACCTACGCCAACACAAGCACACGAACATATCTCTCCTAAGCAGACGCACGCATCCGCGCATATGCTCACACAAACAAACTCACAAACGCGCACGCACAAAAGTACTAACACACAGGCGCAAATACACTAACAATGAGCACACACACACACACACACACACACACACACACACACACACACACANGTGTATAACGAGTGGGGATGTAAGTGCGTTTTATGTTATGGGTGATCAAACGCTAGAGATGTGGCTATTTTAATATAAACATAAGAGATCATAAACTACACATTGTCGAGACAGACATCAGTGGCAATTGTGTTCTTGTTGATATATCTGTTTAAAATAATATAAATAAAATGAAATGAAATAAAACAAGCGTTGTTCACAAACAAATGTCAATCAAACCTGGATATATGCTAAATAAACGTCGATTGTATCAGTATTCTCTTCAACAATCTCCGCTTAAACAGAACGTTTTATTAGGGGAAATGAATAAATCGGTTGTTAATAGGAGGTCATAACGGAAATAAAATTTCAAACTGTTTTATGTGTGTTGTGGCTTGTAGCTTTACGTTGAAGTTGTTTGTTTAGTGTAAACGATCACTGCTGGCTTCACGTACTGTGCTTATTTATGTATATGACTCATTACAATACGCACTCGATTTGACGAGTTAAATCTTCTTGTCAATAAAAATAAAATAGAAGGCAGTGCATGACATATTGCTTAATAGATATGTGTAATGTTCAATTTTTTTTTCAGTCGAAACAGGTTATTTTTTACATCATATTGTAGATAAGATTCAATAAATATGGCCTCAAATCGTTTCGTTCATATCTGTCTTTATAGGAGACTGGTAATTTTGCTAATTGACCAAACGTTGCAAATATATTCGAAAAATTAACATGGATAACCAAAATAAGTGAAAAAAATGTGTTGGCATCATCTATTAGAATTGGTTTAGTGGGCATAAACACTTTTTACCTGTTTCGAGTGTACACGTATAGCCATTAAACAATGTTGTCATTTGAAAAAAATGCATTGGTGTAAGATAATAATTGTAATGTTAATTGATATTTACGTTTGAATATACCATTGTTTTGTCAGACATAAACATATGGCGAATACGAGTAACCAAACTATGCAGTGTAAATAGTTGTTGCTAATATAAGTAACTGTTTCATTTACTCACCATACCTTTTTTCTGTTCTTTAATGCATTTAAGTCTTTGAAAGCGATTACGTGGCCCTATTATGGTTTACATAATTGTTTAGTGATACAATTTTACCAGATGAATAAACTCACTACATGACAAATTATATGTTGTTTTTCGGGGAAATAACACACATATATATTGTAACGACAACTAACGATCCTATTACTAATAACATATTTCATGTAGTTCCTGAAATAAATGCCATATCGAGTAATTCTTTCTCATGTACACAATATATGTGTCAATTTAGAGTAAATTAGTGTGTGTTCAGTTGTCACTATTGATAAGCATACTTGTTGTACGAAAATTAAACAAAATGTTGTATATGAATTAATAGATTCATGAACTCTAAATTAATAGACTTTACGCGCTTTAATTCTAACCTATATTCTCAATTAGTTTTATTAATGCACCGAGTTCACTGGGAAAATTATTCAGTATTAGTTGTATTATGTGGGATCAGCCCATCATCCATGAATATTTTTATTCCATTCAACATTAAAGATCCATATTGGTTCATATAATGATCCGGAAATAAATTATCATTATTTATTCTGATCACCCAATAAATATTAATGTAATCTTCGCTTTGTGTGCGAAGTTGTTTAGTTACTCTAGTCGATGCTAAACAGATACAAATTAAAACCTCCAGAAAATCAATTTCCGAAACGGTTATTACTGTTTATTGTAATATTAATCTACTTACTACAATCATGTGTCATGTTGTCATGGTAACAAATCTCCAAAACTCACAAATATTAACACGATTAGTTCGATTTTCTCCTTTTAAAGTCCATATTCACTATTTAAGGTAACTATTCAAGATCATCAAGCCGTGAACTGTGCTTAATTTATTAGATTGTATCAGATATTTGAAAGCGGTGTATATACTTGTATCATTAATCAACACTTCAACCCTAGGATGTTTACATTAACTTAACAATAAAGCCAGACAATATATTTATAAAACCTTAACCTTATAGTCGTGCACGATAATGTCTTTTAAATGGTTGAGCGATGATTTGTTGTTTTGCTGTTATAAATTAATATGTTTACGGCTTCATATAAAATACACTGTCACAAAGATAGTTCAATTTAGAAACTATGGATAACCAAGTTTGAATTTTCTTTATATGCTTAACCAAGGGTTACGCTTCACCATTATAATTATGAATTACGCGAGTTGGATCCATGTGATCTTTATTCACAGAAACATACTATTATTAAATTGCTTGGTGAAACCACGTGTTTATGGCGAGATGTAAATGTAGTCCTCTTCCGGTAGAGTGTTACATCTCATCAAATTGCTTAAGGGGCGTTATTTGTTCGCTTTTGAATAACATTGGAAACAACTCAATTTTCAAAACTTGTGCGTTGCCTTTACTATTTTAATATTTTACACGTACGTGTATATACTCAATATAAATTGTGGTTTTGTAAAGACGTTTTCTGATTAAATGAAGTGAAACCCTCGATTATAATTCCAGAATAGCTTCACATTAATCACATTATCACATTAATAAGTATTTATTATAAAACACACACGCGAAAGTGTTACCGGTTATCATCAAAATTTAATATAATATAATATAACTACTCACAGATAATCCAACCAAGGACATCAAATGTTTTATTCAATAGTGTTCAACAATACTTCAGTGTTAATAAAGTACATATTTTTATGTTTGCAATATCATGAAGTGTATGGGAAACGAAACATGATAATGTGAGACAAAACGACCATTGTATACTGGTCTCCTTTCTTAAGTGTATACAATAGAACAGTTGTCTTGCCTCTCGTTACAATTTACTATCGTTTATGACAATAAACTAACATACAAATAGTATGTTTTCTTGCCCTTAAATACGGATACGGATAACGTGTAGTTCCTTAAATAAATATATCTTAGTACAAAGCTAATTAGGATATGTAAATTGTATAAACGTTCAAACCAATATCCCTTGAAGTACCTTTTAAAGTTGTTACAACCGGTGTTGATATGTCTGAAAAACAGATCAGTTGATATCGCACTTATTTGTGTTGATGGTGTGTGTGTACTTTATTTGAAAAGTAGCGTTCGCTGATTTTGCCAAACGGATCCAAAGTTTAAGGTCAAATAATAAAAACATAAAATCTTATGCTGTGAAAAAAAATAAAAAATAATAATAACAAATAATAATAAATAATAATAATAATAATAATAATAATAATAATAATAATAATAATAATAATAATAATAATAATAATAATGATGGTGATGATAGAGGAGGAGGCCGAAGACGAAGGATATGTTGGTTTCTGTTGTTGCTATTTATGATTTGATAATGCAAAATAAGATTAATAACAATGATAATACATGTGTAATGATAACCTGGACAGGGCTCAGTTATGCAAGGTATTTCAGGTCGACAAAATCGATCTATGGACTAACTGATTTTCATGCCGTGTCCGCATGTTACACTGCACGCTCCCCAGGACCCAAATCCGGACAAGCTACTGGGACAGGTATCTGATATAGATTGTAGAAAACCCGATATTGGATGCAGTATGCTTCATTGTTACACAACAACATGTATATCAACGATATCAAATATTTAGTTTTTTAAGTGTGTGCTTTACACGAATTTCCAGAGTTCCACGTCGCATTTAATTTTACAGCATCGCATGTTTAATGTGAAAAAAGAACGTGTGTACCATTTGTATTTAACAAAAAACGTTTTATGCAAAATATCTACCTACCAACGATAACCAGTACAAACAGTGATTCAGAACATACATACAAAAATAACGTACGACTAATAATTAAATACATAACAAATGTTACGTCGTATATATATATATCGTACAGAAAGTACCTTAATTAGTTATCTAACAAAATATACTTGCCACAACTGTACACTGCCATTTTGCCGATTAAAACATCGCAAATGTATTTGTGTTAATCCGTTGTTTATCTAATGAACGTCTTCTATTTATATTCCTTATTTGAACAGTTGTTCATATTTAAAACACGCTTGTTTTGTAACATTCAAGTCACTCGCATCCGGATAATACAAGTATTAAATAAGATCGATTGTTTCCGTCCTACTTGAATGCGTTGAATGGGAATCACATAGTGTTCAGAATGGCAAGTTTAGAGTGTAAGAGTTGCAAATTATCATGTCCGTTCGAAAATTTCTTTTTCGGCGAATCTGACTAAGACTACTTTTAACTTAAAATATGTTACGATATAACATGAGAACACTCCATGCGTCCGGTAATGTCCACAAACTGACCCACGAGATGACGAAATGTACAAGATATGGTTCAGCGGGGAGGATTTTAAAGATCGCCGTGGGGTTGCTTTCATCGTTAGGAAGGAGGTAGTCAACGTCATCAGTTGCACCCCAGTCTCCAGCAGGCACGTTTCCATCCGTATCTCAGCGAGACCTCACAAAATCACCATCATCCAGGTCTACGCACAAACATCAGACCACGAAGACGAGGAGATCGGAATGATCTATGAAGAATGAGAGCGCATAATTGTCAAGGTCCCGAAGAAAGACATCCTTGTTGTCCAAGGCATCTGGAAGGTTTGACCATAGCCTAGCAATAATGGTCAGAGGCAGTAGGTAGATTTGGCATGTATTGAGACTTCTTGAGTACTCACATGCTTTTGTGCTTTCTACAAAGTTTTTGGATTGTAAACATACTTGCAAGCTATTATATGATAGATTATTTTGAGGATACATTGTATATATTATTCGCTTGGTATTGAAAATAAATCGCTCATATGAAATCTCAAATATTTCAGCATGCTCGTCTATATTGGGTATATTTATGTGTTTTTACTCAGACACGCAAGATACACGCGATTTCATTATTCACCCATCATATTTGTAACTAAGGTATTATAATGTTGTCCGCGTAAACAAAAAGCATTTCAACTTCCAAGTCATAAAGTTCAGATACTGTTCTTCGTAACACAAGTAAGCTTTTATAGAAGTTCCAACCAATATTCTGAAAGGTTGCTTACCTTCGGTTGCCTCAACAAAGCAACAAATGGAAAATTATGGATTTTCTGTTTAGGAATATCATCAAAGTCAATTTAATGTTGCGCATGACTTTAAAAGAAAACCTTGATAACATATCAAAGTATTGGCGCGTAGAAGGAAACAAAACTACTATTTTAAAGACCCTTTACTATATACCTTTTTCTCGATCACCTACAAACGTTTCCAATTGAGTTTCTTCTTGTCCCATAAGGATTGAAAATCAAACGCTTGATGTCCATCAGAAAATGACCGGCCAATTTTAGAGTCAAAATATTAGCTAGTCTCAACGCTCTATCACAGTCTCTGAAAACAGAAGGTTTTACAAGATCCAGCACAAAAGTTAGGGCCCGAAGGTTGATGAACAAGATTTTCTGTGGGTGTTCTAGTCCGCAGCGTGCAAGAGATCGAGATCAGCACCATGAACTATATCGTGTTATCACAACGATGGCTGTAAGTATAGTCTTCAACAATGAAAGTAATATCTGATGTCCAAATCAAGTCAACTACGGACCCAGTAAACCCTCGGTCGTTTCCGCCGCTTGCGTCTCTTTCCAGCTAGCATAACAGTAGCGATTTGATATTCTACCATGATCTGTCGTCATTGTGAAAAGAACATGGAATCATTTGGGCTTCTCATTTTACAAATGATGTCAAAAGATATATTTCTGCACACCAATATATACTTTATAAAACCACATTGTATAGACGAAAAGCGTAAGTAGTAAACTGAATCGTACCTAGCAATTACGCAGTAGAAACATCAGAGAGTAGTATGAATTTGCAGGAAAGTAGGAGAACCTGCCGCTGTCTGATTAAAGTAATGATTGGGATGCGAGGTGGACGGAATGAGCATTATATGGAGTAGAAGCGTAGCGACAGCTTTGCCTTAAGTCGACTTATCAGCGATACCTGGCTCAGGAATCAGACTGTGAGTACGTAAGAGGCATTTCCTTCGTCAAAGCGGTTTCTTTTATCTTCGAAGTCCATGCTTCTACCTCTTCGTGACAACGTAGGTGTTAAGCATGCTCAAATCCTTTCCTTTCTTCCACAGTTCGCACTATGTTCGTGAAAGTCCTCGTCCTGTCCTGTTGGATAATAATAGTTTTAAGAATACTATACGAAAGTCTCTATGATTTGTGTAGGTTATATGTAGGGACTAAAACGTTGTATATTTACTTTATAACATGTATATGTTTCTATGTCTGATATATATATATATATGTGTTTGTTTATGTATGTATATGTATATGTTTGCGAATGTATGTGTATATCTATATATAATATACATTTCCGCTCTACTACATGCAAATGCTGTACAATTTTTTATCATGCTCTTGTAAGCATCGTTTACCACTCGATTATATGCTTACATATTATACCAACCAATTGTGCACACACCATTGTTTTGCATGGATTGTAATATATATGTGTCAGGGTCCGGAGGCCTTTATCACAAATAAACAAACTTGAAACTTGAAGCATCTCCAAGGTCAGTTGGTCAGCCAAACTGTTATTTTCTGGTAAACTGTTTTTAACTATACTCAAGCTACGGTATTTGCAACTTTTAAAGTCTGTTCATTGTCAAAACATTTCCAAATCTCTGTGATACATACATTTTTAATTGTAAAAGTTACTTTTTTACGAATGTGAACGAATGTTACAAAAATGACCATACACTCAATCTTAAAACCCAAACTGTTCCGCCCAAAAACTTAAGGTCGGTCGGATAAGTGAAATCGAACAACTTTTTTTTTATATTATGCATTATTAACGACGGGATAATTGAATACCTATAAAATCGCAAATATTTGTTTTATGGAATTCCCACAAATGGTTTCATGTCCACCTATAACTGTTACATGTGGGCATGCTTGTTTGCGAGCTTATTAGTTATAATCATTTGGTATACACTTTCGTTCTAAATTTCTACGTAATTTTGACTCCGGTCCCTTCAAATAAGTGAGTGTATATTGCGTCAATTTGAACATCTGAGACTGTATTCCCTACGTATTGAAATAGTATCGCACTGTCAGCAGTCAATGCGTTACAGCTTGAAATCACAGCCAAAAAAGATCCTCCTTGGCATGATATATATACAAAAATATATATCCTGTCCCAGCCAGTTTAGTTACAATACCGAAAATTTCAAATGTTGGGGTGGGTGTTGTGTAAAACATGTTTTACAAACATATTTTGCTATGAGCATCAACAGAAAGGAAAAAGATTAAAATTGCTAGCACTTTAGAACTAATGTCACATACGAGTAATATATAATGTAATCGACCCTGGTTTGAATTTTAGGAGAAATACTAAAATAACATGACAAGCACTTTACACACGCAATAATTTTATAAACAAGAAATTATCACGTATTCAATGTTTGACGGAAACGAATGCAAACGTATTTACTTAGTGAAAAGCAAGTATAAAAAACAAGGAGCGTATGAAAAAAAAAATCGCCGTGATACATATTAGTATATTAAATTATGGTATCTGATGTCCCCATTACGAAAAAATCTAAGAAAAAAAGGAGTTTCTAGGATAAGCCTAGACCTTTAGGATCCATAAGCAATTGACACAATTTAGCCATTTAGTGGAGGGTATCGCGATACAAAATTCATAAATTTGCATTATGACGTTTTCTTCAAAATGGAGAACAAATTGTCTGGAACAAGGAAGTGAAATGCATGTCACACCACACTGCGCAATATACCCTTAACCCCACCGACAACTGGAGGCCACACACACTCTGCCTTATACCCCCAACGCCACCGATAGCAGGACGGAAAATGCATGTCTTTAATCACTAAGCTTAAAATCCATCACACGCCCAACACAAAGAAGTAAGAGGCAAATATACACATGCTGCTCCTTATACCATAAACGCCACCGTCAGCAGGAGGTGAGATGCATGTCCTCACACGATGAGCCTTATAAAATTAACCACACCGATGGTAGGAGATGATTTGTGTGTTCCCTCCACACTGCACCTTATATCCTTAACAACATTGAAAGTAGGAGGTGAGATGCGTGTCCTCCCACACTGCACTACTAATACCCTTTACGCCACCAAAAGCAGAAGCGAGATGCATGGTCTCCCATGTACAAAAACCACCGATTCAAACGATAGAAGGAGGTGAGATGTATGTCCTCCCACACTGCGCCTAATAAGTATAATGAGATATCGAATGTTTCTTTCTCATCCACACAATATGTGTGTACATGTACTATACATCTGTGTTGTCACTGTTGGTAAGTGTTCTTGTTCAGCGAAAATAAAACGAACTGTTGAATATAAATTAATAGACTCGAAAATTATATTTACAAACTTTATGTATTTAAATTGTTTTCTACATACAATCAGTTTTATTCGTACAAGTGTTTCACTAGGACAATTATACAGTTTAAGTGGTATTTTGTGGGATCAGAATTCTTTCATGAATTGTAATATTCTATTCAACATGAATTGTTGACATTAGTTTATATAGTGACTGAAATCAATTAACATTTGTTCATTATTTGTACAAGCCATCCCATAAATATTCATGTTAATCCATTTATGTGCAAAGTTGCTAAGTGGATCTAAACGATGCTGAAAAGATACAAAAAGTCAGACAATGAAAATCCGAAGCGGTTATTACTGTTTATAATAATGTAAATCTGCTTCGCACAATTAAATGTCATGCTGTCTTGGTAACAAATCTCCAAACTCACAAATATTGTCACGATTCGTAAGAGTGTTTCCTCTATTTTGTCAATATTTCTTCATCATTCGACTAATTGTTGCTTAAAAAACGTTTAAATTGTTGCAACCATCGAACCGTATAGTGGGCTAAATTTATTCGATTGTATCAGCCAGTTGTAGGGGGTTATATATATGTGTGTGTTATTTCTTAACACACTTGAAACGAGGATGTAAATATTAAGGTGGCAATACAACCATACTGTAAACATGCAAAAGCTTATATTCGTAAACGATAATGTTGCGGTTTTTCAAAGGCGTTATCTGTTTAAAATGTTTGGACAATTTGTTGTTTTTGTGTTGGGATTAATTTATATGTTAACAGCTTCACATCAAAGCCATTTAGTTATCTCTTTCGTCACAACTCGTACTTGAACACAGCAATAAACGACATTCGCTTCATTGACCGCTCTTCAAAGAATTTAAACGAGTGTGCGTTCGTCAACGTTGATTTAATAATATTTCAAAATCATCGAGTGGCGGTAAATCCATGCACACCATAGTTTTAATTAATGTTAAGGATTCGATGAGTAACCATTAAACCAATTTTAACTACCGTTTGTTTGAAATCTCTAAACCACAATTTTATAATAAACAAGCAATCGTGTATGAATCAAGTTGAAATTTAACATCTGTAAGCTAATGTTTAAGACACATAGTTGTTTATAACCATTTGGAGCCGCGACTCTCTCTCCGTGGAGCTGTTTTTCATGAACAATGATTACCGGTACATAATTGTAGTTCCACAAAGTATTTATTTGAAATCATGTTTTACTCCCCGCTTTATTATTCTTATAAGAATGCCCCATAATATTTAATGTTATATTATTAGTTGTTGCTATAGCGTGAGCGTATGTTGCATTACTGATATCATTCTGTACAAAATGAAATTGCTCAGTTAAATTGAATACCTCAAAGGAGACCACGTAGCTAAACAAAAATGTTTATAAGTCCATGGATGCATACATATCGTGTCAGTTCAAAACATTTTTTTTAATTGTTCTAATAGTCAAGTAATTAATAACGTAATGTTGGAATACATGAAGGCATTTAAAATGACATATGTCATATTCGGTCTGTATTTCACCTAAATCATTCACATATAAACTAACTAAATACTCCTATGTTTATCGGATGAAATTGTCGAGTATACATCCAGTGAATCGTTAAGTTAGATGTATGAACTTACACGATTTGTTAGAACTAATAGTTGTAATAGGATTCGAATGCAGAGCTATAACCACACGTCGCACATGCATTTTGTGAGCGGGACGTCTTGTCCACTTGCGTCAGTATTTATTACAAATCAATCCTAGATATACCACGCTTGCGGGAGCGGAAGTGTTACCGATTTTCACCAGACTATCATAGAGGAGAATGAAACTATGCACAGTGTATGTTTTTTCCAGGAAAAAATCAATGCAATAACATCCAATTTTCAATTTAAAAATTGTCATCAATACTTAAGTGTAAATAAAGTTTAGATTTAAATAGTTGTTTGTGTTTACCGTTCTGTAATTGATAACACAAAATGCTTTTCCCTGTTTTTTGTTTTTAAACAGTTTATTGAGTAATACTAAAGACAGTATGCCCGTCAGCACAAAACAGGTTAACATGATACAAAACAGTGCTGTTCCAAGACCGCCCAATTTGTTTCTTATTTCAATGTCTGTGATTAAGCCAGTTTTTATTAGATATAGTATGTATGTTTTATAATAAATTAGTACAATTAACTGTAATTTTAAAATTAATTACAAAACATATCAACATTATATACGCACTTTAGGTTGAAGTTATTTCGAACATATACGTTTGTGTTACTGCTCCAAGGGAACTAATCACGAAATGCATTCAGTAATAGTTTGCTTTAGCGGCGCCTATTCACATAACTAAGTTAATTAACGTTTCGAAAAATGGTCTAACGAATCGTCGGGGTCACTTGTTTGAAAGCAAAGTTTTTCCTAAATTGCCCCAGCTGGTTATACTTGGCTATGGCGATTGATAGGGCCTGTTCCCGGTTTGGAAGGCGGACAAATAACGTGGAATTACCATGGTAACCAGAACATGTGTTTTTTTCTGTTCCAAGTCCCTGATTTTATAAGCGAAAGAATCGTTCTTACATTGCTGTGTCGCGAAGATTGGGGAATCGTTGTGGTCATAGGAACTGCCCCTACATTTTTTACTAATCGTAACAAATCTTACATACTCGTCCTTATTCCTACATTCTCGAAGAGAAATCTTCAATTGTCGAAATGATATCGCGCGCATATGGTACTAGTATCGTACATATATCGACTGAACTCGTGATAAAATGTGAATATCATACAAGTGTCGCGTTTATGTCGGGTAAATGTTGAAAAGAACTTGATCAAATGTACTCTTATAAAAAATATCCGCGACCAACATGACCACTTTACGGCGAGTTATAACTCTCCCAAACTCGTACCGATCAAATCCGCAAAATTGTGTGACAGTGCCTTTAAGATTGCGTTGTAGTTGCTGATTTGTCTATAGTGATCAGTCACTGGTGGCTTTACGTACAACATTTGACAAGTATAATCCTTCTTCCAAAGAAACATAAAACAATATATGCGATGCATGACTAACTGCTTTTGCATAGGGTTATGTTCATTGCAAAGAAACATTTTCATTTGAAACAGCTGTTTTCACTACATATTAGTTTTAAGCTTTACCGCTGACAAGTGTAACAATCATGCAATGCTGTGATGCAAAACTTACATGCGGGCAAGATGAAAACTCATCGCAAATACGAGTAACCAAAAATGCATCGTTAATAGTTGTTGGTAATGTGACTTAACTATTTTATTAACGCATAATACATATTAACTATTATGTAAAGCATGTTTTGTTGTCTTTTCATGAAAGCGCTTACCTCACCCTATGATGAGTTGCCTAATTGTTTTCGCTATAATGATAAGACATGAAAAAACACGCTGCTACAGAGAGTACTTGTATCGAAAAACGATTAAACAAATATTATACAAATAGTTCAGTTAGCTTATGGAAAACAAAACACAATAATAAAAAAGTCGATTAATAAAAATAGTCCGAACAGCAACATATACATATACATATACATATACTACTAGACAAAACATGAAATTATATTACACAATGATTATTATATTATTTCCAGACAATTTCACATTTAAACATATATATAATATATTGACTTTCCATTTAAATACAATGACCCATCTTATTTCTAAAAAGATAAAGTTCCTAAAATGAACACATATTTATTCTGCATAGGTCTACCTCTACTCTTATTTCAATGACCCATCTTATTTCTAAAAACATAAAGTTCCTAAAATGAACACATATTTATTTTGCATAGGTTTACCTCTACTCTTATTTTCATTATTTTAATTTTCCACCATGCTTTAGCAACAGCCAGCAAAAATGTTTCCATTTTCTTAAACTAAAGTTAACTTACCTCGTATAATTGCAATAAAAATTGATATAACATTATACTTTCAAGAACTAGCTGCTAACGTTTGATAAATGTCCTTAAAATAAAGTCAATTGCGATAAGGAACTTGAAGTGTATTGGCTTGAATGCATTAAAGTAGTGTTTTTTTCGTGTGACGTTTGCTATATCTTTGATATTTGATTGTACATTCGAGCCTTTCGTTGCGGTTGTTTGGTCATTTGAACTTTTCATATGAATGTCATTGTTTGATTGTGTTCGCACTAAATGGTTCGTTATTATGAAACACAATGTCATCTCATCCGTCATTGTGCTGAAGACGATTATAACATTCGTCGTTGAGATTGTGCTGGCTGATCACTTAGTGCATTAAGATCATTTGTAGGATCTCTGATACTTCGTTTTTCCTTTTCCAATAAGGTTTCCTACTGCAAAAGCATCTTTCCATCTTTCTTGTCTTTGCACACATTTCTTCCAGTCATATCAGTGTACTCATACACATGCTCTTCCAGGTTTGGCAGATAATTCTGTGTTTTTGGAGCAATCATTGTTCCAGGCAGTTTGCTATCTGGTGTTTCGTATGGGTGCTCGCCCAATCCCGAACCATCGCGTTGAGGCAGCGTGTAGTTGTTCTCTTTCTCATCCAGAACATTTTCATGGCCAGGCATCCTGTCATCATTCTTTTCCTTGCACACATTTTTTCCAGTCATATCAGTGTACTCATACACATGCTCTTCCAGGTTTGGCAGAGAATTCTGTGTGTTTGGAGCAATCATTGTTCCAGGCAGTTTGCTATCTGGTGTTTCGTATGGGTGCTCGCCCAATCCCGAACCATCGCGTTGAGGCAGCGTGTAGTTGTTCTCTTTCTCATCCAGAACATTTTCATGGCCAGGCATCCTCTCATCATTCTTTTCCTTGCACACATTTCTTCCAGTCATCTCAGTGTACTCATACACATGCTCTTCCAGGTTTGGCAGAGAATTCTGTGTTTTTGGAGCAATCATTGTTCCAGGCAGTTTGCTATCTGGTGTTTCGTATGGGTGCTCGCCCAATCCCGAACCATCGCGTTGAGGCAGCGTGTAGTTGTTCTCTTTCTCATCCAGAACATTTTCATGGCCAGGCATCCTCTCATCATTCTTTTCCTTGCACACATTTCTTCCAGTCATCTCAGTGTACTCATACACATGCTCTTCCAGGTTTGGCAGAGAATTCTGTGTTTTTGGAGCAATCATTGTTCCAGGCAGTTTGCTATCTGGTGTTTCGTATGGGTGCTCGCCCAATCCCGAACCATCGCGTTGAGGCAGCGTGTAGTTGTTCTCTTTCTCATCCAGAACATTTTCATGGCCAGGCATCCTCTCATCATTCTTTTCCTTGCACACATTTCTTCCAGTCATCTCAGTGTACTCATACACATGCTCTTCCAGGTTTGGCAGAGAATTCTTTATTTTCGTAACAAGGCTGGTTCCAGGTAATATGCTTCTTTCATGACCCGTTAAAGCTGCGTATGGGTGCTCGCCCTGTCTCGAACCTTCGCTTTGAGGCTGCGTGTAGTTGTTTTCTATCTCATCCAGAACAGAGTCATACTCCGAAGTGCATGCCGGTAAGATCTCAGCCTGTGATAAACCTTCGGTCGAAGTTGGGTGACTTAGTGTAGGGAATTTGTTTGCCGACAGGCTATTGCGACGTTTTCTACAAAATGACGTGTGCATTAAATGTGATAAATATAAAAGTTACTCAGCTATCCACATTTGACGTTCAATTTGTAACATTTTACACATATGTTCACGTTAACTTCTTACATGTACAACCATTTAATTTAAAGTACTAGTATACCTGTGGAGAAACAAAACGGCCAGAACAGAGATGATGGCAATGGCTGCCACAATTGGAACTGCGACCTTGACTGCCAAAAAGGAGTCTCCAGTTGTCCTGTCTTGTGCTTGATCTGTAATTCAAATATTGCTGACATTAACACATGTATATAGCTAGCCAACATTGACCTGATACTTGTGATCTCTGTGGACATTTATTACACGTTTTATGGTGTCGTATATTAACAATCGGGTTTGCCCTCTCACATGTTTCACGAGATGACCGTATTCATCATAATGGTACTTAAATACATTGTTGCCATGAGATCAGTGTCCGGTTAATATTGGCGAGCTGTACTATCATTAGTTCAGATATACAGAGTGTAAACATGAGAGCAATATAAATACATTATATGAATGTATGTGTATTGTATAACGCTTGCCATTCCAATAAAATATAGACATACTGCTATGATGCCAGACTTAAAGGATGGGGCGAAAATGCTTTTACATTCAGTCATGTAACATTTATGAAAGCTAATGTTACACTTGTTCAACATAAGTATATGATTTTGAGCATAGTTTAATGCAGCATTTGGGCGTCTTCATAGAATATGGCTTACGTAACTTCACCTGTTGTATCATGTTTTAAGATATTTTAACAAGTTGTGGATTTCACGTTATATCAACGAATTACGCTTAGTTTACTGACTGTTTACTAAAAAAAAGCACCTGACACTTCAGTTCCGCCATGCGAAACGTTGTTAACTTGTGTTGTAGTCCTAGAAAGGAGACAGAAAAGCATTTCATAAGCAGTCGTCTGTGTTTGTCTTGTGATATGTTTGAATATCCTCTTTAAAAAATATGCCTATAACGATCTATTAAATCGAGAATAGAGTTACCAACAATTTAAAAGTATGAAATAAAAATACGTATGTTCGGTAGTGTGTGTACGTGATTATATAATGTATTAACCAAAATCACTTTTATTACAAGATGTATATGTTAAATGGAGAATGGATTTTTAACGTTAGCGATTACACCAATCGTGTATAATGTGTTTGCTATTTTGTTGCATTTGCTCATTAAATTGGTATAGTACCATATTTAATTCATTGCAATGATACAATTACAATTATCACAAGCAATGGTGGACTTTTTTATATTGCTGCATTTTGAACAAAGAAGTTGAAACCAAAATCAACATGCTACCTGTTGACAAAACAGTTGTCGTGTTACGTCCATCTGTGACAATATCAGTCTGAGTGGTTATGGCTGAAACAAAAGCAACAGAAAATGTATAAAAGATAGATGGATGGTAATAATGACCCCGTTATAGCATAAACAGCTGATCACATTTTTGGTCCTTAAAAAAATGCAAAAATACTCCTGAAATTATAAACAATTCAAAAGTTTAAGTATAAAAGTAATAAATACGCATGTTATAAATAATTTGCTATCCTTAACCCTCAATCTATTTACGCTTTTACTGGAAATAGCAGCATAATGCTGCTACACATGTGTTAGAAATGAAGAGGGCACGACTCAATAGAATAAATCAATACGTAATTTACCTAATCCATGCATTTGGGTATGATATTTTCGTGTTTGGGCACTATTTGGAGAGGTTGTCATCTAATTGTAAATATGTACTTAGCTGTTAAGTTAAGATGTATACTTTACATATAAAGTGTGGAAGAAAATAATTCATTTTGTAATTTTAATAATTGTTTGGCTATGAATCTATGCGAACACATAGCAAATATCAGCTATTATAAAATCGATTACACCATATTTTTTTTTGTAAACTTATAACATTGTGTTCGCCTTTTATACATACTAAATTGAAATCAGTATACCTGGCGAAAAAAAAGGCTTATAGTGACGATTTTAAAGTTATGCATTCCAACCACATTTACTCTTTCTCATGACTGTGTATCTCGTTTGCAAGGCTTATTATGTCGTAGGAATGAGATAACGAACTCGTGATTACGACATTATCGACCAATCAGAATACACGCAGGTAGACACGCATTTAAAAAGCCTGAATCAGTCCGATTCATGTTATACGAAATCCCGTTAGTTTCCATTTTATAAGCCTTTTTCGAACATGCGTTTAACAACATGTATTTTGGTTGGCTAATTATGTCGTTAAAGCGACTTACTTATCGCGTTCCCATTTCTTGTTTTGACGTTACCATGAGTATTTTTTATAGATCCAAAGAGTTAGTCGCTCCCACAGGTTAGCGGTGTAGTTCCAACGATTCAAGTCGTTTTCACGAAATATATATCTCGTTACAACTAAATATAAAGTCTTTATCTCGAGTTAGTTATCTCTCTTCCATGATTTGTTTAGCCATGCCCATGGGTTTCGAAGTCGTGTTAAATAAATAAATGAAAAGCCTTAACATGTCTATCTGCGCCACCGTAGTTACTTCTCTAATGCAATAAACAGTAAAGCTGTTCTTATGTTTGCTGGTAATCTCCATCGTAAACTATTGGATGACCTGTCTCGGGGATTAATCACTTTGCGATGTTAATACATTATAGTAACATAATAACTAGCATTTATTACATGCTATAAGGTAAGCCATTTCAAGATTGTAAAAACAAATCTTCGTTTGTAAGATGTAAAAGTAAAGTACATACGGTGACAATAGGGACATCTTATTTAACGAAACAGCGATGGTGAAAACTTGCATTAAAGTGTTTGCTTACACACAAATGTGTTGTGTAATGTTACCCATATTATAGGGTGCCTCAAATAAAGGTGGTCTTATTGATCTCCATGTATATGAAAGCTTTATGTCCGTAAAATGCGATTAAGAGAATCAATTTTATATGGACAACACGCTAAATACTGTCGATTGACCTTTCCGCCCGAGTAACACACAGCTTTTAACTTTTAAATTATATGCCAATAAATGTGCATGGTACGGTGTCGTGTTATTACATACAAAACAATCTTTAAGCGCCAGTCTGTTTACACTTGCGATTGTTGATAGACTAATTGTAAATATTTAAAAAAACAAAACATCTTATAAAAACAAAACTCTTTATTCATAAGGTAAAACGTCCCGGACGAGTATTTATTTTGAGAGAAAATGGATATATAAACTCTACTTCGGTCCCTAAGGCGCCCACCCGACTGGGTTTTCTATTTTAAATATATCAAGTTGCGAGCAAATGCGAACAGTCATCTCAAAAAGAACCTTAAAATAACTAAATACATAGTGAATTGACTTTGACAAAACGTGACGAATACTGTCATAGTGTAAACGCATTTCCCACTCCGGCATGTACGGTTTCCATTTCACTACATATTCTATTCGAAGACTTCTTATAACGATTTTTATAATGAAAAAAATAATATTTAAAACATGCGTTTAGCATCGAAGTATTTTCCCATATACCAATCAAAAACAGGAATACAATCATTAGTATCACCCACCAAGGCTGCGTTTTGCAAAGTTGTCATATCGCTGTATACCTTAATACAAAGCTAATGAGGATATGTAAATTTAAAAAATGTTAAAACCAATTAGCATTTAAGTACCTTTTGAAGAAGTGACAACCAGTGTTGATATATCTGGAAAAAAACAGATCAATTGATAACGCAATTATTTCTGTTGATGGTGTGTGTGTGTGTGTACTATATTTGGAAAGTAATGTCTGCTGATTTTGCCAAACGGATGAAATGTTTATGGTCAAATCATCAAAAATAATTCGTATGTTGTAACTTAAGAACAATAATAATAATAATAATAATAATAATAATAATAATAATAATAATAATAATAATAATAATAATAACAATAATAATCATAATCATAATAATCATAATAATAATGTTGATCAGGATGATGATCAGGATGATGATGATGATGATGATGATCAGGGTAATGATGATGATGATGATGATGATGATGATGATGATGATGATGATCAGGGTGATGATCAGGATGATGATCAGGATGATGATGATAGACATGTTGGTTGCTGTTGTTGTTGATGATTTGATTATGTCACTGATATTGATGACAATTATAATAAGTGTGTAATTATTACCTGGACAAGGGTCCTTTATGCATGGTCTTGTAGATAGGCATCCAGATCCTCCTGGACCCGTATTGATTTCGATTCCTTCTCCACACGTAACACTGCACGCTCCCCAGCCCGAACATCGAAAGGGACAGTTAACTGATATAGATAGTAGAAAACAAGATCTTGGATACAGAGCGCTGTCTTGTTTAACAAAAACATGTATCAATGATATCTTATGTTTAGTACACCCAGTTCAAAAAGTGAATCAAAACATACATATACATATAACGTAAGAGCATTCATTGAATATATTATATCTTTATGATACAAGCCAAATTCCGACGACGTATACTTTCGTTGCAGTATGATCTCTATGTCGATATATCAGGAAATATCGACATATATTGTGGTCTGTATGACTCAGTGTTGGGCGTTAAATATATATGCATGCGTTGTTTATCAAACAGCTTTCTTCAATTTATCTTCCGTGTTAGAATATTACATGATATTTAAATCAAGTTTGATTTGTTACAGTCAGAGTCACGCACATCGGATATTCTAATGGTGTTTTAATGAGATCGATTGTATTAGTTACACATAAATACGTCGGAGGGGAATCCCGTATAGTGTATAGAAAACACAAGTTACACATTCAAATGATGAACTTTATCAAGTGACGTTGTACTCTTTCTTCGGCGAATCTATCAAAAACTACTTTTAGCATACATTGTTAGGCAAAACTAAATATTAAAGGGACCTGTTCACGTTTTGGTAAATTGAAAAAAATGCAAACAAAATTGTTTCAAATTTGCAAATTTTTGTTGTTGTTATGATATTTGCGAGGAAACAGTAATACTGGACATTCACCATGCTCTAAAACATCCATTATATGCATCTTTTGACGATTAAAAAAACAACATGAAAATTATAAACGCGAAGCGATTGAATAATTTGGAGAGTTCTGTTGTTATCGTTATGTTTTGTGAAATTACGACGAATACTCCAAGGGTCAGTGGTTCGAACCCAGGTGGGAATTACCTTGTTTTCCTTTTTATTTAATTTTGTCTCTTGTTTTATACTTGAATTGTTAGTCCCGATGTTTTCATTGATCAATTCAAAGCATTTAACGACAAAATTTTAAAGAAAAATGCAAAAATCTGTAAACAAGTCCTTTTAAGGAAGGTGGTGTTAGAGAAATCAAACAACTCATCGCACATTTTTGTTTTACTGCGTACGTCTTAAACATACATGTTTTTGGTATACACTTTCGTTATACAATTAAAATGATGTTGACCCTGGTCCCATCATAAAAACGTTGAGTGGGGGTGGCATTTTTTACAAACGTCTCGGGTAATGATGATCATTACTCAATATGTTCATGTAAAAAAAGAAAAATGAAACTATATGCAATGCAAAGGTAGACAAACCTTGTTCCTGTTTTATCTTGCCAAGTGTCATTTCCTGGTTTGAATTTGCAAGCACGTTATACAAGGACTCATGTAACACACTATTAATTATTCATATATTCGAACCTGGGTAGAGCGTTAAGAACAAACATTAAAATGCCAATAGGTGACAAATTAATCGGATCCCGACTGTCCATGTGGGCAATTTAATCGGGTGCCGATTATCCAGGTCGACAAATTTACGAGGTGCTGATAGTCCTGGAATGCAAAAAACAACGCATGGAGCCGAGTGTCAGGGTGCCGTTTTCCCTACATTACGCCTTATACCCACACTACGACAAATATCTTTAACGCAATTGACAACAGGAGGTGAACTACATGTCATTGCAACATGCGCCATACCATTTAAGCCAATAAAAGCATGTGGTGAAATGCGTGGCGTTCCACATTACGCCTAATACCACTAACCCCGAGCGACATAGAGTCAACTCGTCCGTATTGTTGTTTTTTTTTTCAAATAACAAGTCCTTCACCGTTACGCGAACACATTAAATTCCGGGTACTTCCAGATAAAAATCAAGGACGCAGACATTACTAAAAGCAAGTTTGGTCAGTAAGAGGTAACCCGAATACCGTGCGGACGCAACTAGCATGTTCCAGCGGAATATGGAGGCTTCCCATGCATGGATTACAATGGGAGACTTGTCTCGAATATGATGACGATGTGATCGTATTCGGGGTATCTTCTCGTCAGGATAAAAGCAGGAGAGACGAGCTACTGAAACGTATGTGTGATGCTGGCATGAAACGGATAAGTGCCATATCTTGCAAACGGAGGAACTATTCCTGGGACACGAGTTGTCTGCCAATGGCATAAAGCCTGACCAGAATAAAGTCTCCAAGGTTAATAATTGGCCAGTCCCCTACACGACAAACCAGGTAAAACAATTCATTGCTACTGCATCATACTGCATTCGTCTTATAAGGGACTTTGCCAAGATTGCTTGGCCTGTGGTTGCTCTTACTGCGGAAAGAGGAGAGTTCATAAAGACCGACAGCTGCTCAATTGCGTTAGGTTCTCTAAATAAAGCCTTGGTGAGTCCGTAATGGGATACCCTTGCAACGATGGCGGGACTTCTTAATAGGACGTTAACGCTTTAGGTGACTATATAATGACGGTTGTGGTTCAGATCAATATTGGTGCGAGCTCGTAGTAGGGTAAGCAAGTAGGTCAATTTAGAAAGAATGGATAAGGAAGGTATAAAGAAATTATTATGCTACCAAAAGGGAATTACCCACCGTAGCATTCTTTGTAAAATACTACGGAAAATATTTGCTTAGACGCGCCTTCGTTTTACACAGTTGCCAACCAGTTGCTCGTGTGTTTATTTAGCCTTAAGAGCCTAATGATCTTAGCGGTAAAATAGCGCGTTGGCTTGAGCTTCTAGATCCATTCGATTTTGCAATAGAACATCGCCTGGTTCGAAGCAACCCCACTGTTATGCGCTAAGTCGGTTGTGTGAGTCTTCTCGAGTTTGCACGTGTAGCGAAGTAGACTTTGTCGAACCTCTTAAATGTTGCCCATGCCCTCAATGTCGGCGTCTGGCTGAATGCATGGAACTGGTGTGGCCAGTTCAAGAACCTGGTGACGTCTGGGCCACTTGAGCGGAAGTGTCCCCGAATCCAACCACCGTCAGTGAAGTTACTCAATTCACTATCACTAGTGTCAGGTCGTTAATCTTGGGTGATGCCTTTAAAAGACGCGTTCAGTTTGTGTGTGCCCGAAGCTAAAAAGAGCGCATGACGATCCCTATACGATCGTTAAAAGACAATCGCCTTTGAGTTTAAAGTTATTGATGATGTTCTGAATCGCGTAGTACACCATTACACAACAAAGTGGCCTTGAGCCGCCGACCTGGGTACCGTGAGCCCAATATATTTAACAAGAATGTAGTTTTCATACTTTAGCACATACAAACCAATGTTTTATGGGGCCGTGTCACTGTTCATTTAAATAACCTACACGCTTATGTACATCATGGTTTCAGAGATCTCTTGGGAAACTTTGTACAAGGATGTATTGATTGTGTTTTTAGAACAAGACTCAGTCACTGGATTGACGATTTATCGGTATCGGAGATGCACTCGCTATCGACGAGGGAGCAGGATCCTGTCCCACATAATGCGCAGTCATATCAGAGATCCGTTTTATTGCACTGGGAGCAATATCAGATGTCGAGACGCTTCAACGCTTTGAACGAAATGGAATCCAAAATTAAGAGGGAATAGGCAACAGCAGGGGAAGCACTATTTGACTTGTCTTCAAAAAGCGTGGTTTCTTATTTTCGTTGGAGACTCCGATATGATACGATTTTTCCGTCAAATAATTGATAACCGTTCTGAGGTCAATAGACGACAAAGCTGATGACGTACACTGAGAACGCGTACAGCACAAAGAGACCCACCTTGCCATTATGGCTGGCTGATGAAACCCTTGCTGTCGCTACCGAAGTTCTGGTCGAACGGTACGCTCAATCATCACCGAGGGCGTCCCCAAGCGGATAGTATTGCAGCCACAGCCAGCCTAAGTTATTGCCCATAACAACGTCCGTGATCTTATCTGGGCTAAGCAGTCAACACGATAGTTTGCATAAAAATAAATCTAGGCATTGTCATCAAGGATGGCATGTCGCTCCAATACCATTAAATCACAACACTTTGTTAATTTTTGACCACGTTTTAACATTTTGATCTGCAAGTCGCGTTGAATACCTTCCGTTAATCTTTAACCCGTTTTTAAGGGAAAGTAATCAATTGTGTTTCTGTATGCACATGTATTTGCTGTTTCTTAATCACGAAGATAATAGCAAATTGTAATCCATGATGTATGAAGTCTGCACGTTTGCAAATACATTTTAACCAGTTTGTGGGCTAGCCGAACCTCACACTTAGCATTAATCAAAATTCGAATTCGCGTGTAAACAATCTAAATTCAATGTACTTATGTAGATATTATGTAAATACTTGAATACCAAAACGCGACGCGCGGATCGAGTTCTACACACATAATGTTGTGAACTAGTGCCGTAAGTATCGGAAAGCTATTAAAGGGACTGTAAACCACGAATGACGAAAAAAGAAAAGTTCTAAAATACCGTATTTTTTACAATTATTAGTTTATATTGATTAAAATATCACATCGGGAAATATCACTTAATAAAACGATTAGGTGACAGGCTCCAAAGCCACCAGTATTTTGAAGGGACTTGTTCACAGATTCGGGCATGTTTTGCAGTTGTCGTTAAATGCTTTAAATTGATAAATATAAACATTGGAACTTAATAGCTCAAGTATTAAACAAGAATAAATGAAAGAAAGAAAAAAAAAGTAGTCAGTAAGTATCCACTGACCCTTTGAGTATAAGTCTAGCAGTCCTCGTAATGTCACAAAATATAACGATATCAACAGAACTCTCCAAATTGTTCATCGTTTCGCGTTTGTAACGCTTTATAATTTTCAGGTTTTAAAATCGCATTAATATGCATATAGTTAATATTTTAGAGCATGGTAAATATTCCGTATTACTGTTTCATCGCAAATATCATAACTACAACGAAAAGTTGCAGATCCGAAACAATTTTGTTCAATTGGTCAATTTACCAAAACGTGAACAGGTCCCTTTAAGAAATACGGCCCATCCATAAACGATATTTAACTATCAAGTTAGCGATGTACAGGAAATTGTCAAACAAACTAGAAATCAATTAGATTTTGTATTTATTTTTTAACATTCCCATAAATATTCTTGTAAATTCGCTCTATGTAAGCCGTTGCTAAGTGGATATAACTTATGTAAAAGTATACAAATTAAAACCGTCAGAAAATGAACTTCTGAAGCGGTGATTACTGTTAATTATAATAGAATCTACTTACTACAATCATAGCGCATGTTGTCGTTGTAAAAAATCCCCAAACTCACAAATATCCACACGAGTCGTACGATTGTTTCCTCTACTTTGTCAATATTTCTTCGGCATTATTTTGATCTAATAACAAGTTTAAATTGTAGCAACCCGGCGATCATCGAACCGCGTACTGTGCTAAATTAATCCGATTGTATCTGATGATTGAAAGTGGTTTATATACTTGTTTTATCAAGTAACAATTCAACACAAGGATGTAAATGTTAAGGTGGCAATACAACCAGAATAAACAATTTCAAAAACTAATATTCGTGCACGATATTTTGTTAACCGTTATTTGTTTTAAGTGATTGGGGGATTTGTTGCGATTGATTTATTTGTTAACGGTTTCACATCAAAGGCAGGTTCATAAAGACTGTTCAATTAAGAAAGAAGGGATACATAAGATTGAGTTTCATTTCTAAGCTAACCGAATGGTCATTCTTCACTATTATACATGAATCATGAGAGTTGCATCCATTTCTTCTGGTAGATTGTCACCTTTAATCGAATCGCTTAAGTTTGCTATTGAATAACATTTGACACAACTCGCCGTTTAAAAATAATAAAAATGCTTTTGAAATCGCAGGTTTAATCAACAAACAAAACATATTAAAGGTTTAATTTGGTACATTAATTACATAATGTTATTGCTCTTTTATCATTTATTATTTCACAAATCGTTAAACCTGTGGAAAAACAAGATAACAAGAAACTCAGTGATGATAATGTTAACCATTTAAACAACTGGAACAACGACCTTGACCTCTAATACTGTATCAATCTAAAATGTCAATAGCTAAAATATGTTATCAAGTCCTTAAAGAAGTTTAAACCATCAAGTTTATAAAACACATTGTATCTGTATTTAGTGTGAAGTACGCAAACAGAACAGGATGTTCACTTTATGTTCTCGTTTCCCCTGAGGCGCAAACAGGAAGTTTTCTATCTTTGTACTTGAATCACAACATGTTCGCAACATTTAATTGATATTTCAATAGAGTTAGCATTTTACCTGCGAATACCGTAGTTTTGTTTCGAGATTTATTTTTTTTTTTCAAAAGGAAATACGTTAATATTTTTATGTTGCGAGTCTGTTGCATAGCCCGAAATTTTAATTACACATAACTTCGTCAAAAAAATAATGAATAATCACCAAATGAAAAAATTATATTGAAGGGGTGTTGCGGCAGTTTATTTGACCGAGGATATATTTATAGCAACACCGATTCGCTATTATCACAACCCAATATTTTTGTTATCAGAATCATCACATATTACAGAGTGGGTTCATAAAACAAAGGTCAGTGGTTCGATCCCATGTTCGGCTAACTTTTTTTTTTTACTTTTTTTTTCTTTCTTTAATTTAATTCTTGTTTTATATTTAAGCTCTTTAGTTCTGGTGTTTACATTTATCAATTTAAAGCATTTATCACTAACTTCAAAACATGCCGAAATCTGTCAACAAGTCCCTGTAAGTTATCGATGATTAAGGTCGAGTTTAATACCGTATTGTCTTATGTTTATGATTTAATATTGTATTATTGTTGTTGTTGTTGTTTTTTGGTAAGCTGTTGAGATCCCAGTTAAGATTATAAACAATTTCAAGGTTTATGCATATTTCTAGCAATCAATGTTCCGGTACTTGGGTTTAGCCAAACTGCTATATTTTGTGAAATTTGACATAGACGGTAGGGATAGTTAAACAAAATCTCTGTTAAAAGTTCGGTGACCCCCTTTTTTATTTTTGTTGTATGATAACAATACGTAGATGAACATATTTGAGCAGTTACCACAGAAAGTTATTAGATGGAACTTTTTTTAATTCCATTTTTGTGGTTAAAATAGTAAACAATTTTTTTGGGTGACATAAAAATTATAAAAATGAAATTTCTTAAAATTTAACTTGTGTTCTCCATTTTTTGGTAGTTTGTAGTTTAATTAAATGGTATATAATGTATCTTAGCTTATATAATATCTACATTTGCCAATTTCATAGGTTATTAATCATTTTAATGCAATTAGAGATTTTTCAGTTTTTATGAAAAAGTACATGTTATATAATGGTGAATAAAATCAAAACAAGGCCAATGACCCTATGTTTTTAGTTCATTTTTCATATAGTATTTGTATGTAGTACTTGAATATAAAATTTGAACTAAATCTATTAGATGGAAAAACATCAGCAAAACTGCAGCAACACCCCTTAAAAGTTCAATAGTTTTAATAATTGTATTTGTATAGTTGATGTTCTGTTACAAAAGAAGTGGATACTAACACGAATTTCTTTCCTGATAGAGTTTCTGGAATTTCATTGTTTACTATATTACATATAAATGAAGCTGGAAGAAAAATGAAACACAGTGAACTGTGAATTAAGCACATGTATTTTGCTCACCTTAGTGTGGCGTGCTTTGAGTTGTGGTGTCTAAACCAAAATTAAAATCATTTACTGATGTATTTTGTCACAACTCGTAACTGAACAGAGCAATAACGTACAAAATACATTTGCGTCTGTACGCATTCATCAAAGACTTTACGTATGTGGGTCAGTCAACGTTGACATAATATTATTGAAAAATCATCTAGTGGCGGTAAATCAATACAGGCTGATAATGTGTCTGATGCATTGTGCAGTTTTAAATCCATATTTTTGTCAGTTATTGATAACCTTGCTCCTGTTAAAGTTGTTAGAATTAAGCAAAGAACTGCACCCTGTTTTACAAATGAAATTTTACAATGTATTAAAGATAGAGATAAATCTTTTTATACTTATAAAAAGTAAAATCATCTGAGAATTATGATCATTTTAAATCTCTTAGAAATAAGGCTAAGCATCTTATATATTGTGCAAAAAAGGAATTTAAAAAATAATAATCTATCATTGATGTTGAAAATGATTCAAAACCCTCGTGGAATTTACTTAAAGAACTAGGTATGCCATCCAAAAAAGTTAAATGTACCTCTTGAAATATTGTTTTGAACATTAATGGTGACATTATTTTTGACAAGATAGAAGTGGCTAACCATTTTAATCGATTTTGTTTACAACAGTAGCATCCAATCTTGTAAGTAAATTGCGACAGTCTTTAGGAACATTTGGCAAAGATTTCGTGTCTGCTTTTTATTAAAAAAAAGTTTTTTTTCGAAACAGTTGCTCTTTCTCAATTGTTACAGAAAACAATGTACTTACGTACCAGAATAAACTTAGTGCCAGTGAAGCAACAGGTCTAGACGGTATTTCATCACGTTATGTAAGTGATGGAGCTTCTATTATTTGTTGTCCACTTACACATGTCATTAATTTATCTGTAATACAAGGTGTTGTACCTGATGATTTTTAAGCTGCACGAGTTCCATTGTATAAAAAGGGTAATAAAAATGAAGTTGGCAACTACAGGCCTGTATTTATTTTGTGTATAGTTTCAAAACTACTTGAAAGAATTGTATATGACCAAGTAGAAAACTATCTGAATAGGCAGAAGTTATTGTATGAGTTTCAGTCAGGATTTAGGAGATCTTTCTCAACCGACACATGTCTGATACATCTATCTGACTATATTAGGCTTTACTTAGATAAAGGTAATTATGTTGGCATGGTTCTACTCGATTTGCAAAAAGCCTTTGATACTGTTGACCATATTATACTTTTTGATAAACTGAAAATGATAGGGTTTTTCCTCTGAAGTTATTAGATGGTTCGAATCCTACTTATCTAGTCGTAAACAATGTACTGATGTTTCTGGTATACAATCATCATTGGAAAATGTCAATTGTGGTGTGCCCAAAAGCTAAATACTTGGACCTCTGCTATTTTTAATATACGTGAATGACATGGCAGGAGTTGTAAACAATAAGCTTTTATTATATGCCGATGATTCTGCTATACTGGTGTCTGGCAAGTCTAAACTTGATATTTAATGTTTATTAGCGAAGGATCTGGAAAGAGTTAGTAATTGGTTAGTTGACAATAAATTGTCATTACACATGAGTAAAACAGAATCTATTGTATTTGACTCGAAACCTAAGTTAAAGAAGGAGTCTAACCTTAATATTTCGTGCAGTTGTACAGTTATACAGCACACTGACTCAGTCAAATATTTGGGTGCTACTTTAGATCAATGTTTAAGTTATGAAAGTATGGTTACATCGGTCATTAAGAAGGCAAATGCAAGACTTAAGCTCATATACAGAAAGCAAAGGTTTTTTATCATTTGATACTAAAAAATGTTAATTATGTCCTTGATTCATTGTCATTTTGATTATACCTGTTCTATATGGTATTATGGCATTTCTCAGAACCTGAAGAACGGACTCCAGATTACACAGAATACGATGATTAGGTTTATTTCCAGTCTAGATCAAAGAAGTCACATCAATAAAGAATACTTTCTTCAGTTGGGCTGGTTAGCTGTTGAAAAAAGAGTAGAACAAATTATTCTTAACCATGTTTTTAAAATACACTCAGGTTCTGCCCCTACTTACTTGAATGAGAATTTTATGCTAGCCAGTACTGTTCATAACCATAATACCGGATTTAGCAAAGGGTTATGTTTCAGTATCTGGAAAGTAACAGGATTTGGCAAAAAGTCCTTCTCCTATATGGGATGTTCTTTATGGAACAGCTTAATTATTGACATAAAAGATTCCCCCAACTTACAGACATTTAAGGTTGCAGTAAAAGAGCATATTTTAAATAGCTTATATTTTTATTGATAAAGCCTGTAATGTCCCTGTGATGACTATTATAATTCAAATTATGTGTATTATTATTCAAATGTTAATTTGCTAATTTTACCACCTTTAAGAACATAGTAGTTGTGCCTTGCTAGGACATGTCATCATTCATCCAGGACCACAATGGAAATAAGGAAATTTCCATTCCCTTTTTCGTGCTATCCAGGGTATATGAGTACATTCCCTGGTACACTATGCTAGTAATAAATATTTGTTTCAACAATTATACATTTTTACCAAATGATATAAAAATAAGCAATAATTATGTATTTTTTACCAAATGATCGCTTTCAAATTGCTTTTAAGCTCTTGTCTTTTAGCTGATCTGTGATATTTGCATTTGTACTTGAAATGAAGTAATTTAAATTATGTTGTGTACCATGCCATATGTTTTTTTTATATACTGAAATAAATCTATCTATCTAGCCGTAGTTTCATTTTATTTGTTAAGGAATCGTTAAGAAACCAATATTAACAACCGTTTTTATACAATTGTATAATAAACATGTAATCGTTTATAAATCAAGTGGAAATTTAACATCCTTTAACTGATGCTAAAGAAGCATAGTTGTTTAAAACCTTTGGATGCCGCGGTACTCTTCTTTGGAGCTGTTGTTCCTAAAACACGAGTGGCGGTACATAATTGCAGTTCCACAAGTTATTGATTTGAAACCATTGTATAATACCAACTTCGCCCTTCTAACTAGAATGTCCAAACTATTTTTTATTTTATTTTATTTGTTGTTGCTTTAACGTGAGCTTATGTTTGATTACATGACACCATTCTGCACACAATGAAATTGATCAGTTATACTTGAAAACCACGAAGGCGACCACATAGTGTAAAGAAAGAAATGTTTTAAAGTCCATGGATGCATAAATATCATGTTCGTTCGAACCGTTTTATTTTATTTCATTTATTCTATTACTGAATTAAGAAATGACGTAATGTTGGAATACATGAAAGGGTTTGAAAGGGGCATATATCATATTCGGTCGGTATTTCACCTAATAAATAATTCACACATAAACTTACTTAATACTCCGATGTTTATCGGGTGAACTTGTCGAGTATACATCCAGTGAATCGTTTAGTTAAATGTATGAATTAAACAGATGTGTTAGGATTGACAGTCGTAAACGTCCCGATTCAAATACAGACCTATTATCACATGACACACATGTAGTTTTTTTAGGGAACGTTACATCCACTTTAGTATTGATAAAAAATCACAACTAGATTTACCACGCTTGCGGAAGCGGGAGTGTTACCGGTTATCATCAGCATATCATAGAAGAGGATGAAACTATCCACATTGTATGCTTGTCAAGAAATAATAAACGCAATAACTTCAAATTTTAAATTAAAAAATTGTCATCTATACTTGAGTGCAAAAAAGGTCAGATTTAAATGTTTGTTTATGCTCACCATTCTGTAATTGATAACACATAGTGCTTTGTCCTTGATTTCGTATTAAAAATACAGTTTATTGAGTAATACAAAATGCAACGAGCCCACGAAAACACCAAAGGTTAACATGATACAAAAAGGGCTTATTTTAAAAATTATTATAATGAATTGCAAATTTAAAGAAGTTAAAAAAGTGTCAACATAATATCCGCACTTTAGGTAAAACCAATGTATACATACAGGTTTTTACCAATAATCTAGGGGAACTAAGCATGAGATGAAGTTAGGTATGGTTCGCTGTAGTTACGCCTATTCACATTGTTATGTTAATTAAAGTTTCGGAAGATAGTTCAACTCGTCGAGGTCAATGTGTTTAAAAACAATCTTGCTCCGAAACTGCATAAGCTGGTTGTATGTTGGCAATAGCGCTTGTTAGGGCCTTTTCCTGGTTTGGAAGGCGGTCATATGACTGGTCATTGCCATGGTAACCTGAATGTGAGGCCTGTTCTGTACTTAGTCCCAGGCTTTCATAAGCGAAAGGATCGTTCTTAAATTGCTGTTTCGCAAAGATTTGGAAATCATTATAGCCATAGGTACTGCCCCTTAAAGATTTCGCACGCATATTGTACTAGTATCGTAGATATCTCGACTGAATTCGTGATTAAATGTGAATATCGTACATGTCGTGTACATGTTGAGGAAAACTTGATAAAATGTCGTCTTAAAACAAATCGCGACCAACATGAGAACTTAAAGGCGAGTTATAACTTTTCCTAACTCGTACTGATCTCAAAGCTCAAATTCGCCACAGTTCTACAGGGTCTTTTGGTTTTTGTAATAATTGCTTATTTGTTTATTGTAAACGCTCAATGTATGCTATACGTAATGTACTCGTTATCGTATAAAAGTAATAAAAAAAACGTAATACATTTGACAAGTATAATTCTTTTTACAACGAAACACTAAATTATATATACGCTTCATGACTAACTGCTGTATACATATAGTTTATGTTTTTTTCCCTGCATATTATTTATAAGCTTTACCGGTCACAAGTGTAGCAATCAGTCAATTTTGGATGCAAAGCTTACATGCATGCAAGATAATCTACAGGGTTTTGAAACCAAAATATTTATGGTCAGACGTAAATTCATGGCATATACGAGTAACCAAAAAACAAAAAAAACTTCAACCTTAATAGTTGTTGATAATGTGAGTAAATTTTTTGATATAAAACATTAAACATGTCTACAGTTAATTTAAGCATGTTGAGTTTTTTTCATCAAGGCGCTTACGTCGCTCAATTATGCTTTGCATCATTGTTTTCGCTACAATTATACACCGTGAATAAACCATCTGCTTGACAGAGTACTTGTTCTTTTTTAGGATAAAAGAAACAAAACAAATATTATACAAATAGTTCATTTATTTCATGGACAACAAAACACAATAATGAGGAAAAAACATGTCGATTAGTATAAATATTTCCAGAAGAAATATACTAAGTATATATCCTTTATTTATATTACACGAATGTTGGTAGACACGACATGAAACTTATATATCACAATGATTCTTATGGTATGTCCTTATTTCAGACAAATTCACATGTTAACATATACATTATATGTTGTTGTTTTTTACCTAAATTTACGATGGCAATGGCATGAAATAAACTATTGCCTTTCCATTTTAAATACAATAACATATATTATTTCTAAAAAAATGGAGTTCCTAAAATGAAACACGTGGTTGCTCTACTCGTTTTCTCATTAATTGTAATTTTCCAGAATGAAACAGCAACAGCCAGAAACAAATATTTCCAATTTCTTTAAAGTTAACTTACCTTAAATTATTGCAATACCAATTGATAGGGCATAATTATTTCACGAACTAGATGGTACGTTACTATTTAAAACAATGTCATCCCCTCCATCGAGCTGCAGCCGGTTATAATATTCGTCATTGAATATCGATCTCTGATACTTTGTTTCATTTTATCCGATAAGGGTTAAGTATGGAAAAGCATCCTTCCATCATTCTTGTCCTTGCACACATTTCTTCCAGTCATATCAGTGTATTCATACACATGCTCCTCCAGGTTTGGCAGAGAATTATGTGTGTTTGTTCAAGGCAGTTTTATATCTGGTATTTCATACGCGCTGCTGCTTTCACTACCCGTTAAAGTTGCGTATGGGTTTTCGCACATACCAAACCTTCGCGTTGAGGCAGTGTGTAGTTGTTTTCTCTCTCATCCAGAACAATGTCATATTCCGCTGTGCATGCCGGTGCGACTTTAGCTTGTGATAAACCTTCGGCCGAAGTCTGATAACTTGGTTTAGGGCTATTGCGACGTTTTCTACAAAAAAACATGTGCATTAAATGTAATGTATATAATCGTTACTCTGCTGTCCACATTTGGCCTTTAATTGTTGAAATTGATCTCATATTTATACTTTTTACATTTAAAATCATTATAAAAGCAAGTACGAGTATACCTGTGGAAAAACAAAACGACCAGGACTATAGAGATGATGGCAACGGCTGCAACAACTGGAACTGCGATCGCGACCCCAACAAGGAGTTTCCAGTTGTCCGGTCGTGTGCAGAAACTGCAAGGCAATGCTGTGTTGTGAGATATTTATACATGTACGTTTATAACTGGCCAACATTAATCTGCGATCAGCATAAATTACACGTTTGAATGGTGTTCAATATTCACAATTGGATTTTTTTGTAAACGCGTTTACAAGATTAATTTATTAATAATGACGGTACTTTAATTTATCTTAGAAAAAAAATCCGAAGCGGTAATTACTGTTTAATAAATTATAAATCTACTTACCACAAGTCCATGTTGCCATATTCTCTTGGTAACAAATCTCCAAACTCACAAATATTCACAAGAGTCGTATGATTGTCTCCTCTTTTGTGTCAAAATATCTATACAATCTTAAATTGTAGCAACCCAGCTGTTTTATATACTTGTACTTGTATCATAAGTTAACACTTGAATACTAAGATGTTAACATAATCGTGGTAAAAAAAAACAGACAATAACATTGCAAAAGCTTATATACGTGCAGGCTAATGTTTGTTGTTTTCCTTCTATGATAATCTTAGGACTGTGTTTCATAATTATAATTATTTTATGAGAGTTGCATCCATGTGTCGATCATCTTGTTTATTGCGGGATGCAAATGCAGTGCTCTATAGGTAGATTGCTACATGAAATCAAAGCACTGAAAGCACTTGTATTGTTCGCTTTTGAATAACAGTGCGCAAAACTCGCTTTTAAATTAAACGATTTCTTTTGAGATCGCATGTTTAATTTAACAAAATACATTTGACGTTTAATTTGCTACATTAATAAAAAAAATCATTCGTCTGCTTTCTTTCAAGGACGTAATGACATAATGTTGGAATACATTTACGCATTTGAGAGGGGTACATGCCATATTCGCTCGGCATGTTATCTTAATAATTCATCAATACATTAAATATTTATCCGATATTTTAATCCGAAGTTCAAGATTTGTTAGGATAAAAAGTTGTAATAGAATTCGAATACTGATATTTAATTACATGCATTTTTTTAGCGGGAAGTCATATTCCACTTTCGTACGAATTGGTGAAAAAAAACTAGTAGATCTACCATGCTTGAAGTGTAACCGTATATCATAAACATGTCATATAGGAGAATAGAATTACCCGCAATGTATGTTTTTAAAGAAACAATCAACGCGCGAACACCCACTTACGTTTAATAGTGGTCAACAATGCATAAGTGTTAATAAAGTTCCGATGTAAATGTTTGCATATGTTCACCATTCTGTAATTGATAACACTCATGGCTTATCTTTGATTTTTTAACATACACATTTTTAGTAGTACTAACGGCCATAGGCGAATGCGTACACAAAAAGGTTAAAATGGCATTTTCATAACCATCGTGCTGTATTTCATGTTCCAAAGCACATGTGGTAATGATTGGAAGGATCATTCTAAAATTGCTGGGTCGCGAAGAATTGGAACTCATTTTTGTCATTGGCACTGTTCCTCTAGTTTGACTGTCCTCGTACATAATCGTCCACACTAGTACATTCTCGTAGACAAATCTTCGATTGTCAAAAAGAAAGATATTGTACTTGAACGCGTGTTAATATGTGAATATCGTACGCGTGTCGCGTAAATGTCATGCCTATGTTGAAAGCAAATTGACCAACATGTCTACTTTGCGGCGAGTTATAACTCTCCCGAACTGATCTCGAAGCTTAAATTCGACACATTATGGGAGAGTTTTTTGTGTGTTTTTAGTTGCTTTTTTGTTTTATGTAAACGTCCACTGGTAGCAATACGTACTGTACTCGTTTATTTATATTATTAATTTAAATAAACACTACATTTGACAAGTATAAACCTTCTTTCAACGAAACATAATACAATTTATACGCTGCATGACCAACTGCTTTATACCTATAATTTGTGTTCATTAAAAACAAACGTTTTGTTTTCACCACATATTATTTACAAGCTTTACCGGTCAAAAGTGTAACAATCATGCAATGCTTTGACGAAAAACTTACAGGCGTGAAAGATAATATCTGCATATTGTATTAACCATTTTATGTTTTGGTCAGAAGTAAACTCATGAGGAGTATGTAAAAAAACAAAACATTAATAGTTGTTGATAATGTGCATTTTATTTTATTAAAATTTTATTTTTATTTTATTCACACATTTTTATTGCTAATTTAAGAATGTGTTTTTTTAATCAAGGCGCTTACGTCGCCCAATGATGCTTTGCAAAATTGTTTTCGATATAATGTTAAAACATGAACAAACACTCTTCTAGACAGAGTTCTTGAAGTTTTGTCAAGGAAAGAATAAAACAAATTATACAAAAAGTTCAGTAAGTTTATGGAAAACACAACACAATAATGAGAAAACAACGTCGATTAGTAAAGTATTCCCATAAGAAGATATAAAATGTATAGATCCTTTTTTATACTACACGAATGTTGTTAGACAAAACGTGAAATTATATTACACAATGATTCTTACGAGAGTATTGGCAAGAGATAAACTATCGGCTATCCATTTAATAGACGATGATCCATATTATTTCTAAAAACATATAGTTCCACAAATGAATACATATTTATTCTGCATTAGTTTGACTCTACTCGTATGTATTGTCATTATTTAAATTTTCCAAATTGCTTAAGCAATAGCAAATAATTTTTTTTCCAATTTCTTTAAAGTGAACAGACCTGTATAATTACAATAACAATTGATAGAACATTATAATTCCACGAACTAGTTGCTAACATTTGATTAATGCGTTCGAAGTAAACTCAGTTGCGATATTGAAGTGTTTTGCCATTGATATACATTCAAGAAGTGTACTATCTTGTGACGTACGATAGTAATTTCATTTTTTACACTTTGGTTGCGGATGTTTGGTCGCTTGGAGACTTTTATATTTGTTTCGTTGTTTGGCTGTGTTCCCACTAGGTGGTTCGTTATAAGGAAACATAATGTCATCTCGTCTGCCACCAACGCGGTGCAGAAGATTATAACATTCGTCATTGAGATTGTGCTGGATGCTTTATGAGAGCACAGGAGCATTAATAGGATCTCTGATACTTCGTTTTCCATTTTTCAATAAGTATTCCTAAAAAGGAATTCTTCCTGGAAAAGAATCCGTCCATCATTCTTGTCTTTGCACACATTTCTTCCAGTCATATCAGTGTACTCATACACATGCTTTTCCAGGTTTGGCAGAGAATTCTGTGTTTTTGGAGCAATGCGTGTTTCAGGCAGTTCGCTATCTGGTGTTTCGTACGCGCTGCTCCATTCACGATCCGTTAAAGCTGCGTATTGGTGCTCACCCAGTCCCGAGTAATCGCGTTGAGGCAGCGTGTAGTTGTTCTCTCTCTCTCATCCTGAACATGTTCATGGTCAGGCATCCTAGCATCATTCTTTTCTTGGCACACATTTCTTCCAGTCATATCAGTGTACTCGTCCCTTTCCAGGTTTGGCGGATAATTCTGTAATTTCGTAGCAATGCTTGGTTATATGGTGCATTCACGACCCGTTAAAGCTGCGTATTGGTGCTCACCAAGTCCCGAGCTATCGCATTGAGGCAGCGTGTAGTTGTTCTCTCTCTAGCCCTAAACAAGTTATATATGGTCAGGCATCCTCTCATCATTCTTTTCTTGGCACACGTTTCTTTCAGTCATATCAGTGTACTCATCCTCTTCCAGGTTTGGAGGATAATTCTGTATTTTCGTAACACTGCTTGTTCCAGGTAATATGGTGCTTTCACGACCCTTTAAAGCTGCGTATGGATGTTCGCCCTGTACCAAACCTTCGCGTTGAGGCTGCGTGTAGTGATTTTCTATAACATCCAGATAAATGTCATACTCCGCTGTGCATGCCGGCGCGACTTCAGCTTGCGATAAACCTTCAGTCGAAGTCTGATAACTTGGTGTAGGAAAATCCTTTGTCGAAAGGCTATTGCGATGTTTTCTACAAAACTACATTTGCATAAATATATTGAATATAATAGTTACTCTGCTTTCCACATTTAACGCTTATTTTGTGACATTGATCACTTATTATTTGTTTTATAACAAAAAAATAAAACAGAGAATTTTGTATCCTTTTTTAATCTGTTACCAAATCACATCCAGGGTTGAAATTCTGGCTATGTCTATAAGAAACACTGATTAGTAATGGTGTAACATTATTTTATGAAACATTTTACGAAATTTTAGAGGCTTTTACTCTATGTAACACAAAATCAAGAACAAAAGAGTTTATGTTATCAATTACAGAATGGTGAACATCTGCAAACATTTACATCTGTACTTCATTAACACTTAATTATTGTTGACCACTATTACATTTAAAATGGGATGTTCTTGCGTTGATTATTTCTTGGGAAAAAAAAACACAAATTGTAGTTGGCTCTATTCTCCTATATGATATGTTGATGATAACCGGCAACACTTCGGCTCCCGCAAGCGTGGTGTATCTAGTATTGATTTGTAATAAATGCTGACTCAAATGGACATGACGTCCAGCTCAAAACAATGCATGTGCGTCATGTGATTATAGACCTGTATTCGAATTCAATTACAACTGTTAGTACTTACAAATCGTGTAAACTCATAAACATTGTATTTAACTTAATGATTATTTCCGATAAACATCGGATAATTATTAATTTATTCATGAATTATTTAGGTGAAATTCCGACCGAAAATGACATATGCCCCTTTCAAATGCCTACATTTATTCCATCATTATGTAATTTCTTACTTCACTAATTAAATAATTTAAATAAAATGGTTCGAACGAACATGATATTGATGCATCCATGGACTTATTAACATTTTTTTTTAGCTACGTAGTCTCATTTGAGGTATTCAAGTAAAACTGACCAATTTCATATTGTACAGAAAGGCTTCAGGTAATCAAACATAAGCTCACGCTATAAAAACATCTAATAAAATAAAGTTTTAATTGTTTTGCACATTCTTATAAGAAGGAACAGGATAGTTTTAAATGGATTCAAATCAATAATTTTTTTAATTACAATTTTGTACTCATTTTTCAGGAACAACAGCTCCAAAGGAGATCACCGCGGCTGCAAAAGGTCATTTACAAAACAACTTCTTCTTAGCATCAGCGAAAAGATGTTAAATTTCAAATTAATAAATAAACGATTGTTTGTGTGTTATAAAATTGTGTTTTGGGATATTAAACAAACTGTAGTTGATAGTGGTTTCTAAACGAATTTTGAACACAAATTGAAACTAGGGCGTGTATTGATTTACCGCCACTACATGATTTTAAATCATATTGTATTAACGTTAAAGAATTCACCCTGGTTTAAATTCTTAGAAGAACAATCACTGAAGCGAATGTATCATGTTTCATTTATTGCTGTTTTCAAGTACGAGTTGCGTCGAAAAAGATAACTTAATTATCTGTATCATTTTTAGACACTACGACTGAAAGTACTCAAAACCAACGTAAACAAAATATATGAGATTAATACACATCGCACTTTTGTTATTTTACCTCTATAGGCTTTTATTATCTATAATAAAGCAAACAATGGAATTCTATAAACTTCTAAAATACTAGTGTAAACCCCCAATGCTTTGCATTTCAATACGCCTGAGGTTTTCGATGCAATCGAGCTTAAATAAATAGGTTTAAAATAATTAATGTATGTTTATAGTTGATGTTCTCTTATAAGAATAGTTGATAAGAACAATAATTTGTCTCCTGATATAATTTTTAGAGTTTCATAGTTTGCTTTAATAATATAACTAGCAATTAAATATTTATGTTTTATTAAGTACGTCTATGCTTATGAACTCCACCTTCTGACAAAAGTAAAGTTCCTTCGGATTCCTGATAAGCGCTTATAGGCACATGGTCCTGTTGTTATAAAAAATATATAGGTTATTTCCTCCTAATAGACATCACATCACGTTTATGCGAATTCTGAGCTATAATGGTGACATTATGTGTTTTGTTTTGGAAATACTTTGCAAAAAAAAATTAGAATACAGCCCCAAATGAGTTATTAAAGGCCAAAGGACAGTATTTCATTTACGGTGTTCCAATTTTGAAACAATCCCATACAAATGTGAATCTATGTTTAGCGTGGATGATACAAATGTGTTTTGATAGTGTGGACAATACAGTTGAAAAGAGTTTAATCCATAATACTCGTTTAAACGACAACACACGCGCCTTTCCACAAAAACCTTTAAATGTGTACCAATGCTATGCTCTAAATTGAGCGTTTCCTATATGTTCACACCAGTTATATTAATTGGTCTTGTCATGCTTTTGTATTGTAGCAAATGGCAACGAATTGGGTCACTTGCATTAAATAAAGGACCTGGTAGTGATTATATGAAAGAAAATCACTGCACTCTATAAGTACAATACAAAAAAATGCTAAAAATGAAACTTTTGTTTGAAGTTCACAACATAAATACTATTTTAAACAACACCACAAATTTTAAAGTAGTAGAAATATTCCATAAAATATGCGACCTCAGCAAGTATTTCTTAAAACCGATTAAAAGGTTTTATAGACATTTGGGAAAGCTAATGCAACAAGAATTTCATCTTGTTTATATTTTGACCATGACACTTTTGTACTGAAGCGTCCGTTCGGTAAACACATGTTTGGAAAGATAACAATAGCAATGTCAAAGTGTATTGACAATCCGGAATTCTGCCTTTGGCCAAATAACGATAAAGGTCACTTCTTTATTAAAAGTAAGCCTGTCAAGACCTGTCATTTCCGAGTGTCATCACTATGAAAACATCTTCCTGAGTTCAACGGCCCTAGATCGTTGTATATATCTAGTAGGATTTTAATGGTCGTCATATTGACGTCCCAGTGTAAGTGTTTTGTTTTCAAGAGTCAAACAATCAAACCCAATTTTCAATCACCTTTTCCACCAATAAAGAATTTAGTAATAGAAATAATAAGTACTACTACTACTACTACTACTACTACTACTACTACTACTACTACTACTACTACTACTACTACTTCTACTACTACTACTACTACTATTACTACTACTACTACTACTACTACTACTACTACTACTACTACTACTACTACTNGTCGAAACTAATCAAGAATTCCAGAACCTCGTCATTATTGGGTCACAGGAGGGCGTGCTTAACAAGAATTACAAAAGCGCCAATGGCACGATAGACCACCTTCCGCTTATAGTCCCTTCATGCTAACGGAAAGATGTGAATATTCCTTGCCGGCATCAAGAAGACTAAGAGTTGAAACTCAGACCACAGAGGAGTGTTAGAGGCAACCATTAATTCATATTTGTTCTATGTGTGCGCTCCTTTATAAACCCACTGTGAACAGTTGCATACAAAAATAGGGTTTTAAACGAGACTTGAGCATTTTTACAAATAACTCAAATGCGAGGCTGTGTTTTGGCTTATGATGAGACGCGAAATTAAAAAAATCTGTGAAAGATCAACGCCGTTAAAAAGGCAAGTTGGTAAGAATGTATTCAAAGAATTGATGGTTTAGTGTTGAGATAAAAATAATATATAATATAACACATAATTTAACACCAGGAGAGAAATTCTTGCTCTTATCCAGTACTTGTATAACAGAGCACCAACTATAAACATTAAATGTTTGAACAAATACTGTGATCATCGCCTTGGAACGGTAAATGCAAAATATTTGGAGTTTAAACAAGAAGCCGAATCACACGATTACGCCAGAATCAATCAAAATTCAATGCGCGTCTAAAACGATCTCAATTAAATGTACTATGCAGACAGAGAATGAATACTAAAACGACGCGCGAATCGAACTCCACACACACAATTGTGTGTAATAGTGTCGAACGTATTCGAAAGCTATTAAAACGAAAGCTCCAAAGCCACCAGTACACAAAGAAATACGGTCCATCAACAAAAGATATAAAACTATCAAGTTTGCAATGTACCTACAGAAAATTGTCAAACAAACTAGAAAATCAATAATGATTTAAGTTTATGTGTGTTTAACATTCTCACAAATATCCTTGTTAATTCGCTTTATGTGCGCTGTTGCTAAGTGGATATAACCAATGTTAAAAGATACAACTTACAAACCGTCAGAACATGACATTCTGAAGCGATGATTATTGTTAATTATAATATACATCTACTTACCACACTCAATTGTCATGCTGTCTTGGTTACAAATCTCCAAACTCACAAATATTGACACGAGTCGTACGAATGTTTCCTCTTTGTGTCAAAATGTCTTCCTCATTCTACTGAATTAATAATAAAGAGTTTAAATTGTAGTAACCCAGCGATCATCGAACCGCATACTGTGCTAAATTCATTCGCTTGTATCTGATATTTGAAAGTGGTGTATATACTTGTTTTATCAAGTAACACTTCAACAAAAGGATGTACATACTATGGTGGCAATACAACCAGAATATACAAATCCAAAAACTAATATTCATGCACGATATTTTTCTTACCGACGTTATTTGTTTTTTAGTGATTGGGCGATTGGTTGCTGTTTTGTTGCGATTGATTTATTTGTTAAAGCGGGACTGTACGATTTTGTCAAATATTTATGATTTTTTTTAAATGTGTTGAAAATTAGTATACATATATTTCAATATAAATTAAAATAAAAGTTAAGAAGAACATGTGTCGAAAAATGCGAAATAAGCCAGATATTTAAATCTGAAACCTTAAATGACTGGAAGTCAAATAAGCCAGCATGTATATAATGCATGTACAATGTGAATCTAAATTTAGTTTTAGTGCAGATTCGTTCATACGGCACAAAGACACAATTTTGTTTCCTTACAAATACGAGTAAAAGTGTCGGCATCGGCTTTAACCAGCGCTAACTTGTCTTTGCTGCATTTTATGAAATTCGTCTTCAATGTATAATTTTTATTGCATATTTTGTGTCATCGTAACATAATTTAATCAATATATTAAAATTTAACACATGTAAAAATCGTACAGTCCCGCTTTAACGGCTTCACTTCAAAGGCACGTTCATAAAGACTGTTCAATTAAGAAAAAACTGGATAAACAAGATTTAGTTTCATTTCTATGCTCACCGAAGGGTCATTCTTCATCATAATGAATATGAATTATGAGAGTTGCATCAATTTGTCATCCATCTATACTATTTGTATACATTATTGACGGTGAAGTACATTACTTTATTTACAATACTACCACTGAATTTGTTTCGTGTCTGATGAAACGACCTGTTGATGTCGGGTTGTGAATGCAGTCCCCTATTGGTAGATTGTCACATTTAATCAAATCGCTGTAATTCGCTTTTTATTAGACACAACTCCCTTTTCAAAATAAAAATATTGCTCTTGGAGTTTAATAAAACAAAACATATTAAAGGTTTAATTTGGTACATTAATCAGATTTCTATTGGTCTTCCATTTAAACAACTGGAACAAGAACCTTGACCTCTAACATGGAATCTCTGTTTACGTATTTCATTTGGTGATTGTATACTATTAATTATAATTCAAACATAATAACTTTTGCATTATGTTAGCTCTTTTAATATGAAACACGCACATGTATAGTTTTTACATAAATATTTGCTTTGTAAAAACGTTTCCTGATTAAATTTTCATTTATTCGTTAATTATTATTCCAGAATAGATTATGGTAACATCAGTACCTGCATTAAAGTAGTTTAAACACAGTTAAGCTGGAACTTCATAGATGGCAGTTGATAAGTAAACGTATTCTGGAGAAAATGTAACAACGATAGCTAACACGTACCATTTTATATAGTTTTAGGAATAGAAAACGCTTTCGTATCATATATTAGATCTGACTGAGTGACTGTATTGTTATACAAATGCAACGATGCATATGCGATGTAATTTGTATATGTTAATTTAGTCGCTACAATTGCTGTCATTGTTCTATTTGTAGTTAATGCATCATAACGTAAAACTACAATTTATAAAACACTAAAAGTGTTATTGAAAATTTCAAAAACAACACGAACACGGCGAAATAAAAACTGAATAAAAACACTGTGTGAAACTAAAATAGCAATAGCTAAAAATAGCTTATCAAGTATCTAAGAAGTAAAAACCATCATATTATACACATTGCATCTGTAGTTAAGCGTGAAGGGCGCAAAAAGAAAAGTATGTTCAATTTATGTTCACGTTTCCCTTCAGGCTTAAACAGAGCGTGTTCTATCTTTGTACGTGAATCTCCACAATTTCGCAACATGTTATTGATATTTCAATACCATGAGCATTTTACCTGTGAAAACCGTGCTTTTGGTTCGAGTTAATGTTCCTGAACAGGAAATACTCTTCTAATTGTGTAATGTTGCGATGCTGATGCATAGCCTGAAATTATAATTCAACATAACGGCGTAACAAAAATAATGAATGGTCACATATTTTAAAGCTCCATTACTACTCAAAATCAACGAAACTCTATAACAATATTTCGCAAAATAAAGTTAAACAATTAAAAAAGGGTTCCTTATAGCAATTGCCGAAATTTCAACGCCCGATGTGGTCTGGTTACATAGATTTTTGTAGATACAAAATGCTCGTTTTTATTTTTTGTGACACAATAAATTCCATTTTAATTTCCCGCAAATATATCTATTCATACGACACACGAGCACTAAAATGGTACCATGTTAGTGTTCATGTGTCGTATGAATAGATATCGAAAAATGGAATAAATTATTCCACAACAAAATAAAAACGAGCGTTTTGTATCTACAAACATCTATGTTACTAGATCTCATCTGGATTTGAAAATTTGACAATTGCTATAAGATACACTGATTTTTAATTGTTTAACTTTATTTTGCGAAATATTATACGAAATGTTCGTTGATTTTGATTCGTAATGGGGCTGTAAAAGTTCAAAAGCCTCAATCATTTCATGTTGTTTTTTTTGTATAGTTGGTGTTCTTTTACAAAAGAAGTGGATATGAACATGAATTTAACTCCTGATAAAGTTTCTGGAATTCAATTGTTTGCTTTATTGCAGATAATAAAAGCCCATAGAGGTAAAATAACAACAGTGCGATGTGTATTTATCTCATATATTTTGTTTACATTGGTTTCGAGTACTTTGAGTGGTAGTGTCTGAAAAACATACAGATAATTTAGTTATATTTTTTGTCGCAACTCGTACTTGAACGCAGCAATGAATTCTTCAACGTTGAAACAATATTATTTAAAATCATGTAGTGGCGATAAATCAATACACGCCCTAGTTTCAATTTGTGTTCAGGATTCGTTTAGAAAACCACTATAAACTACCGTTTGTTTAAAATCCAAAAGCACAATTTTATAACACACTAGCAATCGTTTATTTATTAAGTTGAAATTTAACATCTTTTAGCTGATGCTAAGAAGACGTATTGTTGTTAATGATCTTTTGCAGCCGCGATGATCTCCGATGGAGCTGTTGTTCCTGAAACATGAGTACATAATTATGGTTCTTCAAATTATTATTTTGAAGCCATTTAATTCTACCCTGTTCATCCTTCTTATAAGAATGTCCAAAACATTTTAAACTTTATTTTATTAGATGTTGCTATAGCGTGAGCTTATGTTTGATTACCTGAAGCCTTTCTGTACAAAATGAAATTGGTCAGTTATACGTTAATACCTCAAATGAGACCACGTAGCTGAGCAAAAATGTTTATTAGACAATGGATGCATCAGTATCATGTTCGTTCGAACCATTTTATATTAATTATTTAATAAGTGAAGTAAGTTATATATAATTTTGGAATACATGTAGGCATTTGAAAGGGGCATATGCCATTTTTGGTTGGCATTTCACATAAATAATTCACGTATAAACTGAATGATTCTACGCTGTGCATCGGACATAATCGTTAAAGCCCCACTTCTTCTCCAAATCAACGAGTCAAACAATTAAAAATCAGTGTTCCATATAGCAATTGCCGAATTTTCAACGCCAGTTGTGGTATGGTAACAAAGATGTTTGTAGATATAAAATGCACGTTTTTATTTTTTTGCGACACAATTAATTGACACAATTAATGCTATTTTAATTTCCTGCAAATATATTCATACAACACAAGAACACTAAAATGGTCCCATGTTAGTGTTCATGTGTCGTATGAATAGATATCAGTGCGGGAAATTAAAATGGAATTTATTGTGACACGAAAAAAAAACGTGCATTTTATATCTACAAACATCTTTGTTACCTGACCACATATGGCTTTGAAATTTTGGCTATTGCTATAAGGAACATTGATTTTTATTGGGTAACTTTATTTTACGAAATACTTAACGAAGTTTCCGTTGATTTACGAATATTAATGGGGCTTTTAGTTAAATATATAAATTATACGATATTTTTTTATGATTAACAGTTGTTATTGGATTCGAATACCGATCTATAATCACATGTTGCAGATGCATTTTTTGAGCGGGACGTCATGTCCACTTGTGTCAGTATTTATTACAAAACAGATACTAGATATGACACGCTTGCGGGAGCGGAAGTGTTACCGGTATCATGATATTATATAGGAGAATAGAGCCAACCACAATTTGTGTTTTTCAAGAAATAAACAACGCAAGATCATCCAATTTTTTAATTTAATAGTGGTCGACAATGATGAAGTGTGAATGAAGTGGAGATGTAAATGTTTGCACATGTTCACCATTCTGTAATTGATAACACAAACTATTTTGTTTTTGATTTTGTGTTATATACAGTTTATTGAGTAATACAATAGAAAATATGCCCATGAGTGCACAAAAGCTTAAAATGATACAAACACGTGTTAAGACTGATATCAGATATATAATGTATGTTTTATTATAAATGAGTACAATGTTTTATAAATTTAAAGTAATTAGAAAATATGTCAACGTTATATACGCACTTAAGGTTAAAGCTATTTCGAACATACACGTTTTTACTAATACTCGTAGGAATCTAATCATAAAATGAACTTATGTATGCTTTGCTAAAGCGGCGCCTATGCACGTACTTATGTTAATGAACGTTTCGGGAGATGGTCTTACGAATAGTCGGGGTCTCTTTGTTGAAACGCAATGTTGCTCCTGGTTTTACGTTGGCTATTGCTCTTGATAGGGCCTGTTCCCGTTTTGGAAGGCGGTCACATAACTGGACTTTACCATAGTAATCAGAATGTGTGAACTTGTACCAAGTCCCAGGTGGTCATGATCTTAATGTTCGTTTCAAGTCGTACATACGCGTCCGCACTCGAACATTCTCGTAGAGAAATCGTCGATTGTCAAACATTAAAGTACGCATATGGTAATAGTATCGTAGATATTTCGACTGGACTCGTAATGAAATATGATTATAGTAGATGTGTCGCGTAAATGTTGAAAAGAACTTGATCAAATGTCGTTTTGAAACTAATTTAGTTATAACTATCCTAAACTCGAACTGATCTCGAAGCTCAATTGAGCCACATTGTGACATGGTCTTTAGGTTTTCTTGGAGTTGCCTATTTGTTTATTGTAAACGCTCACTCATGGTTCAACGTACTGTAGTCGTTTACTCATATAATAAATCAAAATACACAATACCTTTGTATAAACCTTTTTTTAACGAAACACTAACTAGTAAATATGTTGAATGACTAACTGCGTTATAAATATAGGTTATTTTCAGAGCAAACGAAAAACTTTTCATTTATTACAACTTTTTTCACTATATAATATTTATACATGCTTGTAAGATAATAAATACATCATTTACTAATGCAAATTTTCGCTATAATAATACAACATGAAAGAGTACTTGTTCATGGAAAACAAAACACAATAATGAGAAAAAAATGTATTCCCATAACATATATATATATATAACAGTCGGCAAAATGTTTCCAATTTCTTTAAAGTTAACATGCCTTTCATAATTGCAATAATAATTGATAGAACATTATAATTTCACGAACTAGATGGTTCGTTACTATGAAAAGCAATATCATCTTCTCCGCCTCCATCGAGCTGCAGACTGTTATAATAATTGTCATTGAGATTTTGCTGGGTGCTTAGTGAATTGATAGGATATTTCGATCTCTGCTACTTTGTTTTTTCTTTCCGATAAGGGTTAAAGTGAGTATGCACGATTTTTATATGTGTAAAATTGTAATATATTGATAAAAATATGTTACAATAACACAAAATATGCAAGAAAAATTATACATTGAAGACGAATCATAAAATGCAGCAAAGACAAATTAGCGCCCCGAGCCGATTGTGACGAAGATATTTCGTACATATTCTCCTACAATTTGCGAAGCATTCGTCTTTTTATTTGGATCGGAGTTATTGTTTGTGTGTCGTATGAATATGCATCGTTGCAGGAGATTAAAATGATCCGTAAAACTAAATTTAGATTCACATCGTACACGCATGATATGCATGCCGGCGAATTCGACTGTACAGACATTTTCGATTTTAGAATTAAATATCTGGCTTATTTCGCATTTTTCGACACATGGTCTTCTCAACTTTTATTTAAATTTATATTGAAATATATGAATAATTAGTTGTTTACACATTTTATATTAATTCATAAATATTTGACAAAATCACTTTAAGCATGAAAAAGCATCCTTCCATCATTTTTTTTCTTGCACACACTTCCAGTCCTGTCCTATCAGTGTACTCGTACACGTGCTCTTCCAGCTTTGGCAGAGTTTGCTATCTGGTGGTTCGTAAGCGCTATTGCTTTCATGACTAATGCATAATTAATATTTATTTCTTTCATGAACTACACATAATCTACATCCGTATTTAACGGCAAGAAAACATACTACTTTTATGTCAGTTTATTGACCTAAACGTTAGCAAATTTGAATAGGAGAAAGCGGAGAAAAAACTGTTCTTTTTTATACATGGACAGATAAACTGTAAGCGAATTGTGTAGGTCATACACATTTTTCATGCACGCCATAGCAGTATATGTTAAGTTCTAGAGTGTAGCTTATAAATATTCATATATCAAGAACAGTTTACACGGTTATTTATCAATTGCTAAATGGTATTTCAAGTTACATAGACTCGTTTTGAAACAACTTCTAATGCAGGTATTGTGAGCTAACCTTCATTGTAAATTTGTTGTTTCTGATCATGTGTCTGAATATTCATCATTCCTATATTTCTCTAAAACGGAAAGCGTTATGCATTATACATACATTCATATAATAATTAATTTGCATCGTTATCATTAATAAAATGTGGATGTCTCAGAGATCACAAGTGTCACGCGAATGTCGGCGAGCTATGATTACATGTATAAATGTCAGCTTTAACATTATCTTACAGTTCCTGCATACGACCGGACAACTGGAGACACCTTGTTGGAAGTGAAGGTCGCAGTTCCAGGTATGGCAGCCATTGCCATCATCTATGTTGTCCCGATCATTTTGTTTCTCCACAGGTATACTTGCACATGCTTGTTTAACGGAATGGTTTTAAATGTAAGAAGTGATCTTGAAAAAAGTGATCAATGGCACAAATTAAGCGTTCAATGTGGACAGCAGAGTAACTTATATATTCAATATATTTGTGTACATGCAATTTTATGGAAAACGTTGCAATAGCCGTTCGACAAAGGATTTCCCTACACCAAGTTATCAGACTTCGACTGAAGGTTTATCGCAAGCTGAAGTCGCGCCGCCATGCACAGCGGAGTATGACATTGTTCTGGATGACAGAGAAAATAACTACACGCGGCCTCAAAGCGAAGTTTCGAGACAGGGCGAGCATCCAAACGCAGCTTTTACGGGTCGTGAAAGCAGCATGTAACCTGGAACAAGGATTGTAACGAAAATAAAGAATTATCCACCAAATCCATGAAATACATCATGATGGTAATGACAATGCCATTTTAACCTTTTGTGTACGCATTCGCCTATGGCCGTTAGTATTACTAAAAAATGTGTATTTTAAAAAATGAAAGATAAACCATGTGTGAAATCTATTACAGAATGGTGGACATATGCAAATATTTACATCGGAACTTCATTAACACTTATGTATTGTTGACCCCTATTAAAGTTAATTGGGTGTTTTTGCGTTGATTATTTATTTAAAAAAACGACATACATTGTGGGTTATTCTATTTTCCTATATGACATATTTATGATATAAGGTAACACTTCCGCTTCCACAAGCATGGTAGATCTACTTGTTTTTTTTTCACCAATACTTACGAAAGTGGAATATGACGTCCCGCTTAAAAAAATGCATGTGATTAAATATCAGTATTCGAATCCTATTACAACGTTTTATCTTAACAAATCTTCGGATTAAAATATTGGATAATTATTTAGTTTATATGTGAATTATTAAGATAACATACCGAGCGAATATGGCATGTACCCCTCTCAAATGCGTACATGTATTCCAACATTAGTTCATTGCGTTCTTGAAAAAAAGCAGACGAATGATTTTTTGTTATTAATGTAGCAAATTAAACGTCAAATGTATTTTGTTTAATTAAACGCGAGTTTTGCGCACTGTTAATCAAAAGCAAACAATGAAATTGCTCTCAGCGCTTTGATTACATGTAGCAATCTACCGGTAGAGGACTGCATTTTCATCCCGCAATAAACAAGATGATGGGCACATGGATGCAACTCTCATAAAGTAATTATAATTATAAAGCACAATCCTTAGATTATAATAGAAGGAAAACTCAATCTCGTGAAAGTGTATTTTATGTGAAGTCGTAAAAATATAAATCAATCACAGCAAAACAATAAAAAAAAATCCACTTAAATGAAAAATATCGGTTGAAAACAACAAACATAAGTTTGCACGAATATAAGCTTTTACAATGTTATTGTCTGGTTTATTACCACGTTAATGTTAACATCTTAGTGTTCAAGTGTTAATTAATATTACAAGTACATGTATATAAAACCGATGGGTTGCGACAATTTAAAATGGTATAGATATATATTGACACAAAAGAGAAGGCAATTATACGACTCGTGTGAGTATTTGCGAGTTTGGAGATTTGTTACCAAGAGAACATGGCAACATGGACTTGTGGTAAGTTAATTTATAATATATTAAACATTAATTACCGCCTCGGATTTTTGTTGACGGGTTTAATTTATATATGTTTAGCGTCAGTTAGATCCACTTAGCAACTCCGATCATAAATAGGATTAACATGAATATTTATTGGATGGTTTGACTAAATTATGATACTATCTTACAATTATTGATGGTGCCGACTCTTAACTTGTTTTGGTATTCCATATTGAATTTTTGATTATATGTGCTTCATTCGATCATTTCGCAAAATCACAATTTTATAAAGACAGATAAGTCACGAAGACATCTAAAGGCATTTGTTTGTTTAATCTTATTATGATACGTTTTAAATATAAAAAAATACACAATATGTAGTAAGCAATATGCCATGCACTGCCTTCTCTTTAGTTTTATGTTCACATAAGGATTAAACTGGTCAAATTTAGTAAGTATTTTAATTATTCAAATGAATAAATGGTAACAATACGCGTTGCTTGTAGTAAGCGTTTACAATAAGCAACCAACTACAACGAGCAACTACAAGCCACAACACACTTAAAACAGTTAAACGGTATTCATTAATATGTAAGTTGTTTGATTAAGAAAGGTTAAGTTATGTTTTACAATAATACAATATTAAATTGTATGTGTCTGTATCGACAACCAAATTATAACCGATGTATTGATTTTTCCGATGAATGCTTCCTGTTTAAGCTAGATTTTTGAGGCGGATACTGATAAAATTGACGTTTACTGAGCATATATCCGGGTTTTTAAGGGCATTTTGTTGTGATTTAATCACGCTTTTGTTTTTTTAATTTAATACTTTTCATCGAACGAGCACGAAATTGTATACAAACATGATTAACAATAATCGTTTTGATAAGCGCGATATTGATGGTACGAGATAACTCTAGTACGCTCACTTTAGTTAATGATATTCAGCAATGTGAGGGAGGACACACACAACAACTCCTGTTGTCAGGGGTGTTACGGGTATATGATACAGCGTTGGATGACACGCATGACAACTCTTGCTGCTGGTGCCAATAAGGGTATTTGGTACAGACAATGTGTACATTTATCTCGCCTCCTCCTGGAGGTAGCGTTACGGTTATTAAGCGCGCATAACACCTCCTGCTATCGACAGCGTTACGGTTATTGAGCACGCATGACACCTCTTGCTGTTGTTTCCAATAAGGGTATTTGGTACAGAGAATGTGTACATTTATCTCGCCTCCTGCTGGTGGTAGCGTAACGCTTATTGAGCACAGTGTCGGAGGAAACGCTTCTCACATCTCCTGCTGTTGGTGGCATGAATGGTATTAGGTGCAGTGTGGGGGGAAACGCTTCTCACATCTCCTGCTGTTGGTAGCGTTACGGTTATTGAACACAGTGGGGGAGGAAACGCTTCTCATATCTCCTGCTGTTGGTAGCGTTACGGTTATTGAGCACAGTGGGGGAGGAAACGCTTCTCTCATATCCTGTTGTTGGTAGCGTTACGGTAATTGTGCACAGTGGGAGAGGAAACGCTTCTCTCATCTCCTGCTGTTGGTAGCGTTACGGTTATTGAGCACAGTGGGAGAGGAAACGCTTCTCTCATCTCCTGCTGTTTATGGCGTACCATTTTGGTCAAAAGTCAACAAGACCTACTAGGTTAAAAGAAAAATGTACGTCGACGTAAAATATGTACGTCGACGTACAAAAAATTTACTCTGACGTACAAATATGAAACGTACGTCGACGTACAATATGTACGTCGACGTACACAAATTGTACTTCGACGTACATATTTGTACTTCGACGTACACATTTTCTGAACAGCCAATCAAAACACTCGTCTCTTGAGCCGCTTTTTGTAAAAGGAGTGCCGTTGACGTGAGTATATTTTGTAAAATACACGTTATTCATTCCGGCATTTAGCATGCGATATATCTACAACGCATACATATGTAAATAACACCCACCACAAAGGGCTGGTTCAAGCCATTCAAGAACTCTAAGGAAACGCCATAAGACAGCAGGGGGACTTATTCAGGACATCAGTGGGCGTCAGTCAGGAATGTCTGCTCTCATCCGTCCTGTTTAACATTTACATTGAGAAGATAATGCGAGATAGTCCCCATAAACACCACACCTCTATCTCCATTGGGGAAAGACCCATCTCCAACTTGAGCTTCGCTGATGACGTTGACTTCATGGGTGGTACCAGCAGTGAACTTCAAGATCTCACTATCAGACTCTATGAAAGAGCAGAATCATACAGGATGAAGGTCAGCACGGAGACGTCGGAGATCATGGTGAACCGCTCGACCAACGCAAGTGCCGACATCACCCTGAACGGCGAGAGGCTGGAATAAGTGACCAGCTTCAAGTACATGAGAGCAACCCTGTCCAGCGATGGTACCAGTACCGTTGAGATCGAATAAGAATTTCCTAGGCAACCGTAGCGATGCAAAGTTTGAGGACAAGCAGTTCATCGTCTTCCCAACCAAGTTCAGGCTCTTTAAGTCCCTCGTACTCTCCATCCTACTGTACGGCTGCGAGATATGGACGCTTTACGCGGATACATAACGCAGGATACATGCATTTCAGCACACATGTCTCCGAAGACTGCTCCACATCTCCTACAAGGAGCTCAGGACAAATGAGTACGTCCAGAACATGACTACAACACTTGTTGTCCCACATGAGCCCCTGCTGGCGACCGTCAAATGACGAAAGCTGCCTTGGTTTGGACACGTCACGACTCTCTGTTGGAGACTCTTAACTCCAGGACACGCTAGAGCAAGGTACCCGTTGGAACTGTCAGAAGAAAAGTGGGATGGACAATTTGAAAGAGTGGACATTTCTCCCTATGGATGAATTACTATCAGCAGCACACAACTGACCTGACTGGAGGAGGATTTCTTATCGTCGTCCCTCATTTCGTCGTCCCCCAACGGCCAGATCCGTCAAGGGAATGATGATGATGATTTGTATTATTGTGTCATACAGAGAACAACCTTTGTCGATAGCGTTTGATTTATCGACATAGAGATCAGACTACCATGAAATTATATGCCGTTGGAGTTTAATTGTATCATGCATGAGATATTAATTATCGCTCGCACTTTTTATTTATATGTATGCTTTTATTCACTGTTTGAACTGGTTGTGTTTGGTATATAGTTATCTTACATACTTGCATACATATAAACACATAAAACTGGTAAACACTGACTGTGTTTTTGGCATGAAAAAAAAGCGATGCTGTTTAATTAAATGCGACATGGGGCTTTTAAAGCACAAAATAAAAACATAATTTGATATGGATTCCTGTTTTTGTTTAAATATTTTTTTCTACAATATGTATCAGGAACATGTCCCCCTGTCTCTGAATGTGGGCCCTGGGGAGAATGCAGTGTAACGTGCGGACGAGGAATTGTAATCAGGCAGTCTCCAGATGGAATATGTCGATCTACAAATCCATGCATAAATTACCGTGTCCAGGTAATCATTACAAATGTATTATCATTGCCATTTATATAAGTGGCCACATCACTAACAGCAAAAGCAAACGACATGTCTGGCATCGTCATCGCCATCATCATCATCATCACTATCATCATCATCGCCATCGTCATCGTCGTCATCGTCATCGTCGTCGCCGTCGTCGTCGTGGTCGTCGTCGTCGTCATCTTCTTCATCGTCATCGTCATCCTCATCCTCATCATCATAATCATCATCATCATCATCATCATCATCATCATCATCATCATAATCATCATCATCATCATCCCCACCATCAGCATTATCATCATCAGCAGCAACAGCAGCAGTATCAGCATCATATCATCATCATCATCATAATAAGTATTATTATTATTTTTACAGAGCATACCATACATCAGAATATATTTCATGAACTTGTTCGGAAATAGCAACATTCGACTTATTTCTTAATGTTTTGTCCATAAACGTTTGATTCGTTTGGTCAAAATCTTCGAACGATCATTTTCACAAACCTTCACCGCAAATGATTGCGTTATTAACTGATTTGTTTCAGATGCAGCAACACCGGTTTTCCCCACTTTACGAGGTACGTCAAGGCTAATTGGTTTGACAATTTATAAAATGTACATATCCTAACTTACTGTGTACTCTGGTATACAAAGATGTGACAACTTTGAAAAACGCAGCTCTGGTTGGTGATAATAATGATCGCATTCATGTTTTCCCCGAATTTGATTGGTGCATGGCAAAATATCGCGATGCTGATGGTGTAAAAACAATTCATTAAAACCCTATAAGGAAGGTGAAAACATAAAAAGTAGTGACATGGAAACTCTACATGCAGAAGCGTGTCATGCGTTTACAGAATAATAGCATTGGTCATGTTTTGTCACAGCCATTGGTTTTTTACAAGTTTATTAAGGGTTCTGCTTTACATGACTGTTCGGGTTTGCTTGCAATTTGATATATTTAAAATAGAAAACGTGTTTTTTTCTGGTACCAGATTTCGGATTATCACTTCAACTAAAGGTTATAAAAAAAACAAAAGTGTTAACAAAGTAATTATAATAAATTGAATGCGTACTTTGTTAATAAGTTTAGATGTAAAATGAGTGCGGGAAAAACACGTATTCCTATTTATATATTCAAATACAGTTTGTGCACATTTAGACTAATAAATAAGTCTTGGCGAATGAGATGTCTTAAGTTCCCTCTACTTCATTGGTTAAGGTTGTATTTGGCTGTTTTTCTATAAGTTTGTATTAGTTGTAAGTTGTTAAATCCTTGTGTAATATTTAAAATGATTATGAGCAATCGATCATCAATCGTTGTTATTGGGGACAATATATTTGTTTATATCTCCGGTTTTTATATATGTCTAACGATAAAAAAAGTGTTACGATGTTGTTTAACAAATCCTTCAATCTACACACACGCTACGAAGATACCAGCTAACACTATTGATTTCTTGTTGGAAACAACAAATTGTAGTAGGCAGTAATTGTGCACAAATATAT
>VMBQ01003096.1:468651-493733 GCA_007657795.1 Dreissena rostriformis
TGTCGCGCGTCGTATCGTGCGTCGAGCAAATGTCGCGTGTCGACCTAGGGAATTTTAGGTCGACAGGCGACATTTGCGCGACATTTGCTCGATATAGTGTCGAGTGTCATATTGCATGTCGCGCGTCGTATCGTGCGTCGCTCAAATGTCGAGTGTCGCGCTCGAAGGTCGACACACGACATTCAAGCGACATTCAAGCGACACTCAATATGACAGTCGACAATTCAGTCGACAGTCAAGATTTTCTGCAATATTTTTTTTCTAAAACCCAGCGCGATATGCGACACTCAAATCTTGATTGTCGCATGATTGTCGCATGTCGACTTCAAAGTTCGAGTGTCATATTGAATGTCGCTTGAATGTCGTGCGTCGACCTCGAAGGTCGACACACGACAATCAACATGGCCCTATCCGGATTCCGTATCTAAGGAATAAGGAACTAGAAAAAGGGAACCAACAAACTCTCCTTAAGATAAAATAACACATTAAAAAAGAACAACACAAATAATATACAAGAATTGTCTTAAAAAGACAATCGGGTTGAAATTGATATTTAGATGGTATGCCTTAAATAAAGTACAAAAGGGACAGGATGATCAGTAGCATGATTAATCGCGCCCAGTATACGATATACAATGAATGCTGTTATTATTGCAGGGTTTTCATGCTACGCCATTGAAGAAATGTAACATGGATACAATATCTAGTTATTATTATTATTATACCGGATTTATATAGCGCCCTTTTCATGCAAGAGTGCACGTTCAAAGGCGCTAGTTATACCGAGACTTCTTGTACTTCAAATTCTACATGCAGAAAGAAATCAAAGGACATTTTAAATTTAAATAGCAATTAAACCCTATTCTTAATAGAATGCAACCAAAAATCCAATATAAATTAAAAACAGTAAATTATACATTTTTATGTCCATTTTTTTCTTTGTCAGGTTATTGATGCAAGTAAAAACGCATGGGATATAATAAGGTATTAGAACAACGTTATTATACATTATTATAGAAAAAATAATAATTCAAGGCATCCGAGAAGCCAAAAGCGTACAGTACTTGTTTTACACTAAGATTCATTACAAGAATAATAAGCTCCATTAATTTTGCAATAACTATTTCGACATTTTTTATAAAAACATTTTTTTACCACTTTTTAGATTGTACATGTAAACAACAACAATAGCCTACTGACAGACATGTGTGAGCTTATTGTGCAATGAACGTTATGTTCAACTTGAGCCCCTCTGTCAGCATCGTCATTGTTTGTGTCGAGAAAAGATATGCCATATAAAGTATTTTATGACATGAACGCGCGTAATATTCTGATTATTACAGCAATTGAGGAAAATGTAGCAAAATTATGTAAAGTTGTATAGTGTAGGTTATAAATATTTAAGTATCATGAACAGTTTACCTTGTGTGTATTTCCAGATTTTAAGACGCTTTTAGAAACAACTTCTACTGCAGGTATTGTAAGCTACCGACGTACTAAATTACACTTGAACTTTTCACTGAACATACATAAACGACTAGGGGATGTTTACACGTTTTTTCCTGATCATGTTTTGGCGTTTCATTATTTCTATATTTTCGAGGAATGGCAAGCGTTATACAATAACCATATTTTTATAATACATTTATATTACTACCGTTTTTACAATCTATATATGATGGATACTGCTTGTACAGCTCGTCAATATTATACTGGCGATGATCTTATTGCAACGATAAATTAAAGTACCGTCATTATTTATAAATTAATCGTGTGAAACACGTTTACAACAAATCCAATTGTGAATATCGGACACCATTCAAACGTGTAATTAATGCTGATCACAGATTAATGTTGGCCAGTTATATACGTACATGTATAAATATCTCACAACTCAACATTGCCTTGCAGTTCCTGGAAACTCCTTGTTGGGGGTCGCGATCGCAGTTCCAGTTGTTGGAGCCATTGTCATCATCTTTATTGTCCTGGTCGTTTGTTTCTCTACAGGTATACTCGTTCTTGCTTTAATAATGGTTTTAAATGTAAGAAGTGAAAGTATAAATATAAAATCAATGTCAGCAATTAAAGGTCAAATGTGGAAAGCAGAGTAAAGATTATATGCAGTTCATTTAATGCACATGCCATTTAGTAGAAAACGTCGCAATAGCCTTAAACCAAGTTATCAGACTTCGACCGAAGGTTTATCACAAGCTTAAGTCGCGCCAGCATGCACAGCGGAACATGACATTGTTCTGGATGAGAAGGAAAGAAGGAAAACAACTACACGCTGCCTCAACGCGAAGGTTCGAGACAGGGAGAGCATCCATACGCAACTATAACGGGTCGTGAAAGCAGCAGCGCGTATGAAACACCAGATAGCAAAGTGCCTGGAACAAGCACACAAAATGCTCTGCCAAACCTGGAAGAGCATTTGTATGAGTACACTGATATGACTGGAAGAAATGTGTGCAGGGACAAGAAAGATGGAAGGATGCTTTTCCATTATTAACCCTTATCGAAAAAGAGGAAACAAAGTATCAGAGATCGATATTCAATGACGAATATTAAAAACGTCTGCAGCTCGATGGTGGCGGAGGAGATGACATTGTTTTTCATAGTAACGTACCATCTAGTTCGTGGAATAATTATGCTCTGTCAATTGTTATTGCAATTATTTAAGGTTAGTTAACTTTAAAGAAATTTGAAACACTCTTGCTGGCTGTTGCTGTAACATTCTGGAAAATTAAAATAATGAAAAACGAATAGAGGCAACCGTGTGTTTTCATTTAGAAACTCCGTGTTTTTAGAAATAAGATTGGTCATTGTGTTCAAAATGGAAAGGCAATTATTAATTACTTGCCATTATCATCGTGATTTTAAGTAAATAAACGTTATAATATATGTGTTTACGTGTGAATTTGTCTGAAATAAGGAAAAAAACACAAGAATCATTGTGATATATAAGTTTCATGTCGTGTCTACCAACATTCGTGAAGTATAAATAAAGGATATATATATTTCTTCTGGGAAAACTTTTACTAGTCGACGTTTTTTTTCTCATTAGTGTGTTTTGTTTTCCTTGAACTAACTGATTTTTTTTTGTAAAATAAGTGTTTCGTTTATTATTTTCTCTAAACAAAAGTACAAATACCATTTCAAGCAGAATGTTTGTTCATATTGTATTATTATAGCAAAAACAATTATGCAAAGAATCATTGGGCGACGTAAGCGTATTGATCAAAAACCTAAACATGCTTAAGTTAACAGAAGATATGTATAATGTGTTAATCAAATAGTTTACTTACAATATCAACAACTATTAACGTTGCCGGTTTGGTAACTCGTATTGGTCATGAGTTTACGTTTTACCAAACATATTTTGGTTACTAAACCCTGTAGAATATCTTGCGCGCATGCAAGCTTTGCATCCAGAATTGCCTGATCGCTAAACTTGTGACCGGTTAATTTTATTTATTTTATGTAGGGACAAAACGTGTATTTGCAATGAACATAAACTATATGTATACAGCAGTTAGTCATGAAACGTATATATAATTGAGTGTTTCGTTGTAAAAAGGATTATACTTGTCAAATATAACATGTATTTTTATTAATTATATAAGTAATCGAGTACATTACGTATAGCCACATTTGAGCGTTTACAATAAACAAATAAGCATCTTCAACGAAAACCAGATGACCCTGTCAAACTGATGCTAATTTGAGCTTCGAGATCAGTACGAGTAAAGGATAGTTATAAATCGCCTTTAAGTGCTCATGTTAATCGGGATTTATTTTAAGACGACATTTGATCAAGTTTTCTTCAACATTTACACGACAATAACGCGAGCCATGTACGATATTCACATTTAATCACGAGTTTAGTCGAGATATCTACGATATTAGAACCATATGCGTGTGCTAACTTTTCGACAATCGCAGATTTATGTTCGAGTATGTACGACTTGTGACGAACATTTCAAATTGTAGTGGCAGAACCTATGGCCATAATGATGTCCCAATCTTCGCGACACAGCAATTTAAGAACAATCATTTCGCTTATGAAAACCTGCGACTTGGAACAGAGAAGAACACACATTATGGTTACCATGGTAATGACACGTTATATGGCCGCCTTCCAAATGAGGAACAGGCCCTACCAAGCGCTATTGCCAACATATAACCAGCTTGTGCAGTTTCGGAGCAAGATTGTTTTTAAACACATTGACCTCGACGAGTTGAACTATCTTCCGAAACTTTAATTAACATAACAATGTGAATAGGCGCAACTAAAGCGAACCGTACCTAAGTTCATCTCATGCTTAGTTCCCTTAGAGTATTGGTAAAAACGTGAATGTATAAATTGGTTTTACCTAAAGTGCGTATATAATGTTGACATTTTTGTAACTTCTTTAATTTGCAATAAATTGTAATAATTTATAAAATAAATTTTTTTTGTATCATGTTAACATTCTGTTTTCTCGTGGGCATGTTGCCTTTTGTATTGCTTAAAAAACTGTATGTATACAAACAAAAACCATGGACAAAGCGTTTTGTGTTATCAATTATAGAATTGTGAACATATACAAACATTTAAATCTGAACTTTATTTACACTAAAGTATAGATGATGCTAGTTTTAAACACAGGCGCTTGATGGCAATGACTCAATCATTCGACTTTCCGTTTTTTAAATGCAGCTTTAGCCGTGATTTATAAACCTGTTTATTATAATGCATACACATACTAAATCAATAAAAATCTTCCGACAAAACGTCTTCTTAAAAAAAGTTAGTTCGACGATGTATATAGATATTGACAAGGTAAGCCACTCGCCATTTAAAAAGCAACGGAAGTGCCTCATTACCCATACTTACATCTCTGTCACTCCGCTCGCTTATTGAAATGCGCGCGCAGGCCGGGAACCTCGCTCTTTCTCTACAACAAATCACTTTCAGTTTCATATCACAAAATGACATGTGTACACCATCATGCATATCGGGGTTACGTAATATTTCTCGGTCATTGTCTCTATAATACACGGTTTCCATGTCCGATCTTGCTTAATTATTTCAATTAAATATGTCCTTTTTCAATTTACAACTTGCGTCCACTATTGTTTCTTCGGTTATCGCTCCGAACTACGTAAATTAGTGAAAGAGCGAGGTTCCCGGCCTGCGGGCGCATTTCAATAAGCGAGCGGGGTGACAGCGATGTAACTATAGGTAATGAGGCACTTCCGTTGCTTTTTTAAATGGCGAGTGGCTTACCTTGTCAATATCTATATACAAAGTCGAACTAACTTTTTTTAAAGAAGACGTTTTGTCGAAAGATTTTTATTGGTTTAGTGTGTGTATGCATTATAATAAACAGGTTTGTAAAATTCACGGCTGCAGCTGCATTTTTTTTCAAAAAAAGGCACAACGGATAGTCGAATGATAAAGTCATTGCCATCGAGCGCCTGTGGTTTTAAAAGTTTGATTTGGATGTTCATGTGATGATCATTTCTTGACAAACATACACTGTGGATAGTTTCAATGTTTTTTTGTAATCAAACATAAGCTCACGCTAAAGCAACAACTAATACAATTAAATTGGGACTGTTTTGGACATTCTAATTAGAAGGATTAAGTTGGTATTATAAAATGGTTTCAAATCAATAACTTGTGGAACTGCAATTATGTACCGGAACTCCTATTTTAGGAACAACAGCTCCAAAGGACAGCATCGCGGCATCCTAAGGTTATAAACTATTCATATTAGGTATCAGCTAAAGGATGTTAAATTGCCACTTGAATCATAAACGATTGATTGTTTATTACACACGTGTATGCAAACGGTTGTTTATATTGGTTTCTTTGAAACAGCGGCATGTATTGATTTACCGTCACTGCACGATTTATAAATAATTCTTGTTCTTATCCACTCTTTTGTAACAGAACATCAACTATACAAATAAAATGATTAAAACTGTTGAACTTTTAAATGTTATCTTTTTTATTTAGTGATCATTCATACTTGTTTGACGAAGTTATGTGGAATTATAATTTCGGGCTTTCCAACAGATACGCAACATAAAAATATTACCGTATTTCCTTTTCAAAAAACATAATCTCGAAACAAAATTACGGTATTCGCAGGTTAAAGGCTAACTCTATTGAAATATCAATTAAATATTGAGAACATGTTGTGATTAAAGTACAACGATAGAAAACTTCCTGTTTGCGCCTCAAGGGAAACGTGAACATCCTGTTTTGTTTGCGTACTTCACATTAAATACAGAACCAATGTGTATTATAAACTTGATGGTTTTTACTTCTTAAAGGACTTGGTAACCTTGTTTAGCTATTGACATTTTATATTGATACAGTGTTGTTATTTTAGAATAAGTTTGAATTATAGTTAATATTATACAATCATTAAATGCAATAACGTAAGGAGAGATTCCATATCAGAGGTCAAGGTCTTGTTCCAGTTGTTTCCATGGTTATCATCATCATAACTGAGGTTCTTGTTTTACCACAGGTTTAACGATTTGTACAATTTTAAATAATAAAAGAGCAATAACATTCTGTAATAAATGTACCAAATTAAACCTTTAATATGTTAAGCAATAAGCAATATTTTAATTGTGAAAATGGAGTTCTGTCCAATGCTATTTAAAAGCGAATTACAGAGATTAGATTAAATGTGACAATCTATCAGAAGAGGACTGCATTCACAACCCGCCATCAACAGGTGGTTTCATAGGACATGTAACAAATTCAGAGATAATAATTCTTTGTCAATATATATATGTAATTCACCGTGAATATTGTAATACAAATAGTATAGATAGATGACAAATGGATGCAACTGTCATGACCTAAATGTATAATTATGAATAATGACACTTCGGTTAGCTTAGAAACGAAACTAAATCTTGTTTATCGCTTCTTTCTTAATTAACCGTCTTTATGAAAGTGCATTTGATGTAAAGCCGTTAACTTATCAATCAATCGCAAACAAAACAACAACAAATTGTCCAATCATTTAAAACAAATAACGTCGGTTGAAAAACATGTCGGGCGTGAACATTAGTTTTTGCAACTGTATATCCTGGTTTTATTGCCAACTTAAAATTTACATCCTTGTGTTGAAGTGTTACTTGATAAAACAAGTATATAAACCACTTTCAATTATCAGATACAATCGAATGAATTTACCACAGTACGCGGTTCGATGATCGCCGGATTGCTACAATGTAAACTTTTTCTATTAAATCAGTAGAATGCGGAAGACATATTGAAAAAAAGAGTAAATAACAGTACGACTCGTGTGGATATTTGTGAGTTTGGGGATTTGTTACCACGACAAAATGGCACATGATTGTAGTAAGTAGATTCTATTATAATTAACAGTAATCACCGCTTCAGAAGTTCATTTTCTGACGGTTTTAATTTGTATATTTGTACATTAGTTATATCCACTAAGCAACGGCTAACATTAAGCGAATTTACAAGAATATTTCTGGGAATGTTAAAAAATAAATACAAAATCTAATTGATTTCTAGTTTGTTTGACAATTTCCTGTAGGTACATCGCTAACTTGATAGTTAAATATCGTTTATGGATGGGCCGTATTAAAGGGACCTGTTCACGTTTTGGTAAATTAAAAAATCCAACAAAATTATTTCGGATCTGCAAATTTTCGTTGTAGTTATGATATGTGCGAGGAAACAGTAATACTGAATATTTACCATGCTCTAAAAATCCATTTAATGCATCTTGTTACGATTTTAAAACCTGAAAATTATAAAGCGTTACAAACGCGAAACGATAAATTAATTGGAAAGTTCTGTTGATATTGAGCATCCAACATAGAAACAGTATGATTTAATGGTTGTCTGTAACATGTATCTGTCATCTGACAAAGGCCCTGTAAAGTCAATAGCTATAATATTCCAAAGTATGAGCCTCTTGGGCGAGGCTTTTGCTTTTCTCGGTTATCATAGTGCCATACTACTACTACTACTACTACTGCTACTACTACTACTACTACTACTACTACTACTACTACTACTACTACTACTNCCTAGGGCGTGACCAGTTTTGACCCCAGGGGCATGATTTAAGAAACTTAAATCAAAAAGACAACAATACAATGTTACATACCAAATATTTAACCATGACCCATGCGGTTTGAGATAAGACAATTTGTATAAGGTAATTTACAATAAGTCTATGTTTAGAACCCAGGGGCATATTTTTCTAGAACATTTTGAAGAGGAACACTTTAGAATGATACACAATAAATATTAAAACCCTGACCATTGTGATTTCAGAATAGAAGATATTCAAGTTGTAAAATATATTTTTTAATGTGGTGACCTGCATATGCATAGCTGACCGGAACGATTTTACCACCTTTCAAAGACGGTAACCCAAAGATCATTCCTGTAAAGTTTCGTTAATATCTGCCCACTGAGTCAGGAGCAGACATTGTTTGAATGAAAACTTTGTGGACTCCAGACAACTAATGACGGACAAAACGTTGTCCCAGAAGTTCAAGGTGTGCACAGCCTGGTGACCACAATATTGCAAGTTGAACAACTAATGTATGACATATATGATGCAGACGGAGTAAAACAAATAACAGATTGTCATAAGAAATGTTGAATAATTAATAGCATTACAAATTTGTAGAAATCAGATCCAATGAATATCACAGTTTTGGGAGAAACTGATATTACTGATTACATAAGACAAAATCATTATTATTTATACAGTTGTTCATTTAAGGTAAATCCAAACTATGTGCAAAAAAGCATATGATCTAGAGATAAACAGACCAATGTTAAATATGAGAACACAGACATACCAAAATATAACACTGAGAGCCCCTAAAGGGGTCACCAATGTTGCAGGGGCAAATGTGAAGGCCACAAAGTTACATCCTTCACCGAGGGCCACTGAAATAAAAACAGAAAAATAGAAACTATGACAACATATTTGAAAATTGTATTAATTAAATCAAGTAAATACATGCCTCAACCCAAACAAAAAATGCCAAAAAAAGGTGTTGTATGCTAATAATATTTTGTATAGATGTTGATAAAAAAAGATTATAAATAACCCTTGTAAAAAAAGTTTATCCCTTAACATTTATTATGTTTGAAATATTGTTAAAAGATGTTTTTTTTGCAAAACAAAAATGTTGACAGTCATGGATTCTTGGTTCATAAAAAAGTTACCTACTCATAAGCATTCCCAGCCACCATTTCCACTCGAGAAGATATCTATGGCCACCTTCACCTAAACGAAGAAACATTATGTACTGTGTTATAGTGCATAAATCCAAAATAAACACGACGTAATATTATGTCCATATGAACTGCTGACTCCACTTTCTGCTTTTGTCTCAAAACTAAGCTTATGTCTGAAACTAGCTGCTTCGGGGCCCGTATTCACCAACCAATTTTTAGACTTAAGTCTAAAACTAAAGAATATTCTCGAAACTTCAATGTTCTATAATAACTCGAAAGTTAATTCTAGCATTGCAGTTAACACCTATACAAATATAATTCTTCAATTAACCCTTTGAGCGCTGGAACCGGATTTTGAAGGCCTTTGCAAACAGTTTGGATCCAGATGAGACGCCACAGAACGTGGCGTCTCATCAGGATCCAAACTGTTTGCTATTCTGATAGTGGTCTTAGAAAAAAAATCGAAGAAAATGCCAAATTTAGAAATTCAGCAGACAACATTTTAGCAGACGAAAAATTTCCCAGCATGCAAAGGGTTAAGAACAAGATGTTCATGGTATAAGCACCATATTAAGGCAGTATAATGCAAACTTGCAGGCTTTTTTATTAAGTCTAAGACTATTCTTTATTCTTAAGTCTAAGAATGGGTTGGTGAATACGGGCCCTGGTCAAATTTCACTTTTGACCTCTAAGTGTGACCTTAATCTTTGAGGTAGCCAGACGAGTGATCCATGCCACACCGAGTCTCTTCATGTAGTCATTTGTGGTACATTGTAAGTTCTTGTTAAATATCATGACGAATGACAAAATTACAACCTGGACAAGCTGTTTTATGGCCAAATTTGACCATCGACCTCCAACAGTGACCTTGACCTCTGAGTATGGAGACAGGTCTTACACACAAAATTGTGTTTCCTCATGGTGGTCATTAGTGGTATGTTTTTTTTAAATAGCATGATGAATTAAAGCGAAACTGTTCGGACACAATGTTTTTCATAAAAATTTGACCTTAGTGTGACCTTGACTTTTGAGGAAGGGTGTCAAGTGTTCAGATGGATTGCATTTGTGTCAAGTTATTTTAAAATCCATCAAAATATGGCAAAGTATGGTTAGGCAGGACTTTCTATCAATTGTTTAGCAGTTTTATGACCAATGTTGACCTTCGACCTCTAAGATTGGCCTTGAACTTTAAGGTAAGGAGACGGGTTTTACATGTGACACTTCGTCTTATGATGGCTTACATTTGTGCAAAATTATTGAAAAAATCCATCAATATACATGTTTGGCGAAGTTATGGCTGAGACATGAATTTTCAAGTTCTTTTATGGCTAAATTTGACCTTGGACATCTACGTGTGAAATTTACCTTTGAGGTGGGTAGGAAGATGGAAGTTACACACGACATGTTGTCTTATGCTGATGGACATTTGTGGCAAGTTACCGGTATTTCAAAATCCATCAATATATGGAAAAGTTAAGGATGAGACAGGAATTTTTGCATTGACTTACAGACAGAAAGATGGTTGTATGTATGGTCGGTCGTTCGGTTGGACAGACCTACAGACAAACAAAAGATAAATGAAGGGGGGCTCAACAAAAAGGGGAAATAATGCAAAAAGAAAATTATGCAAGAGAATACTATAACACAGAAAATACAGAAAGTGCCATGCAAGATAGAAGTTCTCTCCCCTGTTTGTTTCCCCTCTTGCCTTTTTTAAGGCCCAGGCTTTCGGAGCTCAAAAATGTACATTTTTAATAATAGCTTTATTTCTCAAGTAATTTACCAAATATGACTATAACTCACTGTAATTAGAAGTAAATTGAGGTAAAACACCTACTGGCTGAGGTAGCTCCTTCTTTTTTTCGCGCACTATTCAACCCGACCTTCTGGAAAATAAAGCTTGAGCCATTAAAGAAGCTTGAGCTCACGGCTAATATGAGCCCAATCCAGAAATCTGCAAGGGTCTTTTCAGGGGCCTCAGTTGTCGTGGTTACATTGGTCATGTTGAAGGCAAGGGTAGATCCGTTGGAGTCGAGACCCAACATGGACATTGTGGTGCTCATGGCTTCGATTTTTAGTTAACCTGAAATATATTATTGTTTTTTAGGTCTAGTGTAGTCAAATGTTAGTTCCAAAAGTATTTTAGTAATACAGTAATACAGCTATGTCCGACAAATCTATCGGTACATTTTTACTTAAAACCAATGGATATGAATATGAAGTCAAAGTAGCATAGTCAAATCACATCAGACAAATATTTGTACATAATGGAAATGGAAACATACAATTCCATATAGAACTACCAATATATTGCATATACAATAAATATGGATGACTGTTACATTCTCTTGATTAAAAACATCCCTTTTTATGAAAATGACGGCTTAAAAAATGTACACTCCTTATAGCAATATAAGCAATAATCAATACTGGTAACCAGGTAAAGTACAAATGTATTACAATTTTATGCTATTTTCCGCACAATTTATAATGACCAATTGTGAATTCAAAACAAGGGAGTGGAAAGTTTCCTCAAAATGTTGCCAAAGATACAACTTGTACAATCATGTTCTTTGTATAACACATATTTTGGATTACGATGTATCTCTTTACAACAGCTATCACTAGCTCTGTTGTGTGAGGAAGAACATTCAATACTATAATGTAACCTTAAACTGGTAATACCCTTATGAGAAACACACAGCATTTTTTGGCAGCCAGATTGTGAGATTTTGATATAGTATAATGACTTGATGGGGAAAATAGCAACTGTCAATAATCAAAATGACAGCCTCGTCATGTGAAAATGGGCCTTCGGACATATGTGTCATGTTCTGAGAAAACTGGGCAAAATGCTTGTGCGTAAAGTGTCATCCCAGATTAGCCTGTGCAGTTCGCTGGATTTTCCCTAAGAAGAGACATCATTTAAACGAAAAATTCCATAAAAGCGGAAGTTGTCGTCCCTGATTAGCCTGTGCGGACTGCACTGAGATGACAATTTTCGCACAAGCATTTTGCCCAGTTTTCTCAGAACACGCCACATATCCAAACAGTGTAGCTCCTGATATGCCTCTGCTTTGGATTCAGAACACTTTGATGAGAATTCATGATGACCACTAATGAGTGGAAACCTTGCGTGACAATATAACAGACTCAGACTATAATAGCTCCTGTGGGGCTATGATTTTCCGCATATTGCATAAAACCATTTTTGCACGAAGCAAATCATATGTCATAATATTAGAAGTGAAAACAACTTTATTCATCATTGGAGTCAAAATATGCAGACTGTCAAATCCTTTTTAAAAATTGAATTATGTTCAAAACTTTATCTAAAACTTTTCAATTATGAACGTTATAATATTGCTTACTTCAAAACATTTATTAACACTATATACATTGTAGCATGTTCTAATACTGCATAATTGAAATCTTCATGATTGATTCCAAGCACAATTTTACAGTTATCCTCTAAACATGTTTGCAAAGTTGAGTATGTAAAATTGGATAAAATCCTCCGTTTTTGTACTGTTTTGACATGATTTCATACACAAATAAATTCCAAGATATGTTACACATCTCAATCTCTACCTGTAGGCACACTTTTGTTAGATTGTAGCACTATTCTTGTGTGTTGTTCAAAGGACTTCAATAGGGTGTTGATAAGATTTTATCTTAGGTCTCCAATGTTGATAAACTTTCGTCACCTCATGTCATAATTGTCTTTGTTACATCGTACATGAAAAGTTGGTATGTTTGGAGGTAGGCTTTCACAAATACCTTGACCATTGGTCATGTTTGACAGTAGTTAGTGATGAACTCGTGTGCACTGGCCAGGTATACAAATAAACACATATTTTGTCATACTTTGTTCTGTCACTTGGATGACAGTTCTTGAAGCAGAAAGAATGATATATGGTAATATCTATATAGACAATCACTTAGTGACCAGACAGACAATTGTCTAGATTATAATCCCTGTAGAAAAAAACACAGTTTACATGTGTGCATGTGCTTTATATATGTTATTATTATAAACATAAGTGTCATAACACAGAACATTTAATATATCATTATTTTGTATTACTGGCAGTACTAAGAGTTAGGTTTCATCCATAGTAGTAAGATGCACATTTACAAATCTGTTAATTAATGCAAAACAAAATATTAAAGTAACGGGTAGTACTGAATGTTAGGTTTAATCCGTACTAGTTGTAAAAAATCTACATATCTACAAATCTGCTAATCAATACAAAAAAATATTAATGAGCTGGCACATCATACAAAACTATATCAGCACACAGTGTTAAATGTTGAATGATAATAATAAAGCTTACTCCATGTTGTTGACCAAGATTTAATGATCATGATATTTAAACATGCACTCCAGCTGTGTACTGTTTAAAATGTCCGAAACTCAGTAAATTAATTTGACCTTCATCATATACCTGGGTATAAACCCATAAAAAAAAACTTTCATTCTTTTTCATTCCTTATTGAGCTTCCCAACAATAAATTCACATTAATCATTATGGTGTGCATCTAATTCAACAGTATGAGATTTACCAGTACCCTGGTATCAAAAATTGTAACTCATCTTTTCCCCAGTCTATTTTTTAAGTGTAAGGTAAAGAGCATTTTAATAGTTAATGCTATGAAAACATTATACAACTTCCTGCAATAAAAAATCAATTAAAGTTTTTGTAAATTAATCCTCATGTTTACCTGATGATAACAAATAATTGATTATTTAACAATCTTTAAAGTATTATAAATATTCACACCACTTATCCTTATTCTAGATATAAAAAAAACCTTCTATGTCAACGCATTATTCAGTGACTCAGACAACTGTTTAAAGTCATAATAGTAAACACTGGTATTATAAACATGTGACAGAGTTATTCACAAGTTGAATGCTCCCAACAAACATGTTTGATAGCTGAATCATCTGATAAGAAACTGTTGACAACTTGTAAAACCAAAACATCAGTGTTTGAGAGTATAATGACATTGAAGACAATCAGTCAAAACTCACACTAGTTTTTTCATATCCAAAATTAGCTAAATGAGAAGAGAAAAGCCCTGATTAGTCATACTCAAAAATCATAAGAATGTTGGTATGTCACATGTATATCATCATTTTCCAAAAATGGAATGTGTGGTTGATGTGGAAGTGTTAATAAAATTACTTAAAAATTGGTTACTTGAACCTAATAAGGCTAACAACACAAAATGCAAAAAGCACAGTAACAGATAAATAATAAAGTGTAAACCACAAACATAATTGGTACAAATAAATAATTCAATTAAAAAAAAACACTCACTAAAAGTTTTGATATATATGATTTAAAATGAATTTCATCACATTCAATATATGGAAATGGCTGATCATCCATGTGATATGAAACAATATCTGATCAATAAAATCAATACATACCAAATTCACAAAATTTCCACCATCAATGGATACAATCAAATCCTGCACGCTAACTAATGCTCCAACTCAAATTTGTCTCATTATTCTATATAAACTTCATTTTGCCAATATCACATATTGGGGACTTCTCAATTCAACTACATTTAACCTAAGGTATTCTTATCTTCTGTGCATATCTATTCAATACTGGCATATCCAATAAACCTCTACAATCAGCACAGAAAATCATTACACAAACCCTAACTATAGATTATGCTTACCTGCATAGTTTATATTGAACATTAACACTGGCACAATAGTTTCTTATAACACTGTTACATAGATTGTACTTAACTTATAATACAGAGGGATTACAGATTACTGTATGTCATTATTTGCGGTACATGATATGGTTCAGTGATCAGATATGAAAGTTTAAGTCAATGCCAAAAATGTAATAAGTCCTGTAAACCAAGTCATCTATGACTCAGAAATGATTTAAATCAATACGTTCAACATTCTGATTGAACAATAATTAAACATAAATAGTACAGTGATATAATTGTATGTAATATCGATGTTCAACTTTAAAATGTTAATTAAACCAAATTACCCAGGAATGTGTTATAAGGAAATCAACACCATTTAGCAGTGGTATCTATGCGATATTCAATAACATTGTTTTCGGGAAGATAACTCTTTTACCCAAGGTGAATTATTACTGACAGAGTTTAACACCATTATTTTAACACAATTAAACAAAACAAAACACACAAAATAATAGTAGGTTAAGTCTTTTCATATCTTGTATGAAGATATAAATACTGGCTGGAAAAAGAAAAGTTTGATAAGCTATACAATATGATCAATTTACATAATTAAATGATAACAAACAAACTGACAAATATAAATTCAAATCCGAAAATATTATCCGAAAATTACTCGCTTGCGACCGAGGACCTAAAAGTAATAAAGTAACGATTCATTAATGACGAAAACCACGTACACAAAATGAATAATGTTTATCATTGTACTTACTGATAAAAAAACGATCAGAAAATGTACAGAACAATTACAAAACACGAAATCCTTATCATTAGTAATTTGTTGTTGTAGTTAAATCTTTAGAGTTACCTCCCTTTACAATATTTTATTTGTTATTTCAACAGCAACGAAAACACGTAATGTCGAAGAAAAAAGAAGGTGGTGGTGAACCAAGTTTTGACCTCGAACAGCAGTTTATTATGAGACTCCCACCAGTAAGTTGTGCATGAGCTTTGTTGCATACCTGTACGCTAAACACTGACGTGTGGTATTTGAAGTTTAATTCGGATGCAAACATATTTCGGATTTTGATATGGATTTAATAACTCGCGTATTACAACTGATCCAAATAATGTTTTTGGATTTAACAGTCGTGTTGATCAAGATCTTATAATTAAATTTTGCATAGACCGTTGTGTGTGCCTTACACTGTCTAAAGTCAGACTAGTTTGACCAATGTTGTTCCATGTGGAAAGTATCTGAACACAATCAAAATCTGTCTATGAAAATACCTGCTGGAACAGTTACAAACACCAACCTTGCCTTTCAACTGGGAAACACTGCCCATCCCCCATTTAGGCATCTGTGGTTTACAAAATGTGGAATATGCTTGTCAATTATAGATGCTGCAATCATCCATCAGAAGATTTTGAATGTGAAGTATCTATCAAATTTTAAATATAAATTAAAAAGATCACCAAACTGGAAGGACCTACATTTGGTCTCCAACACATAGGTTATGATAGTTTTTGATACCAAGCTTGTGATAATGAACATGATATGCTGCCATTTTGTTCTGAACTGTACCTTCATGTAAATAACAAGGGAACATTCTNAAACAGGCTTAGAATGTAATACTCCAAAAGTTATTTCATACACTTTCTCTTTGATCAAGAACACTACAGCAACAGAATAAATACATGCTAAGCTATTATCACATCAGTTTTTTGAATTCATTCTCATTTGTAAAGGCTATTATATTGCGGGACCAGACACAACTGTTTGGAGAGATGTGTATATTGGTCTCGCGCTATTGGTCAGTTTGTTATTCCGCATAAAATGTTATGTGTGTTTCGAGGCAAACAACTTCCATATTGCTCAAGTGATTAGATTGAAACTTAGAACATGTCATCACCATGAAGATAAGATGTGCCATTTACTTATCATCTCCTGAGCTCCACACATCCCTTTGTTATTTGCCCTTGAACATACATGTTAAAGCAGTGCAGATGAATTACTCAAGTTTGTGACAAAGCTCTTGTTTCACTTTGGCATTGATCAATATTGGCTTTGTAAAAATGTGGTGTACCAATGCTTTAATTGTGTTGCTTTGCTGCATTATTAGATCAAATTTAGTAATTTCATGACAGGAAAAAATATCATATTTCATTTTTCAGCTTGTGGACCTGCCATCTATTATAGAGAGCCTCAAAACGGTGGACAAGAAAACTTTTTACAAAACTGCAGACATTTCACAAGTAAGTGGGCACTATTGTCATGCCCTGAATGAGAGATTAAAGTAAAGGGGAATGTCAATCTGGGCTGTTTGGTCTTTGGTTGTTTGGGTGTTTTAGTCTGGATTTATATGAAACTTTTTTATGTCTTGATGGATCTTGATGTCACATAAGATTATTATTCCCCATGAGCAGATTAGGTGTCCCATGTTTATTAGTCAATGGTCAAGGTTTCAATCAACGAGTCAAAGGAAAAGACTTTTTATTCAGCTTAAACGATTTAATATAAAGTGGATAATTTAGATATGTATTCCCCCATCACCTGACAATGAGTCTTGTATAACTCCTCAGTCACACTCTCAGTAAGAAAATGTGGCCAAAATTTAATGTTGAAGGTCAGTGATAATCCTCTTCTTAATTTTTATTAAATATCACTTCATAATGTTATTCTTAGTGACCAGTCTGAGTCAAATAGTCACATGCAACTCCAATTGCTGTATTGCAAGGGTATATATTTTCCCATTGCTGTATTGCAAGTGTATACATTTTCCCATTTCTGTATTGCAAGTGTATATATTTTCCCATTGCTGTATTGCAAGTGTATATATTTTCCTATTGCTGTATTGCAAGTGTACATTTATATATTTTCCAATGGCTGTATTGCAAGTGTATATATTTTTCCATTGCTGTATTGCAAGTGTATATATTTTCTAATTGCTGTATTGCAAGTGTATATATTTTCCAATTATTGTATGGCAAGTGTATATATTTTCCAATTGCTGTATTGTAAGTGTATATATTCTCCCATTGCTGTATTGCATATGTATTTAAATAACACTGCTGTTTTTCAGACTGGTGTAGCTATTTTCCCACTGCTGTATTGCTGTTCTGGTTTTGCTATTTTTCCACAGTTGTACTGCAGATGTAACTATTTTCCCACTGCTGCATTGCAGATGTAATTATTTTCCATTGCTGTATTGCAGATTTAACATTTCTCCAGTGCTTTATTGAAGATCTAGTTATTGTCCACTACTTCATTGCAGATCAAACTAGCTATTATCAGTGCTTTAGTGCAGATCTAGCTATTTACCCATTGCTGTATTGCAGATCTATCTATTTACCCATTGCTGTATTGCAGATCTAGTTATTTTCCCATTGCTGTATTGCAGATCTAGCTATTTACCCATTGCTGTATTGCAGATCTAGTTATTTACCCATTGCTGTATTGCAGATCGATCTATTTACCCATTGCTGTATTGCAGATCTATCTATTTACCCATTGCTGTATTGCAGATCTATCTATTTACCCATTGCTGTATTGCAGATCTATCTATTTACCCATTGCTGTATTGCAGATCTATCTATTTACCCATTGCTGTATTGCAGATCTAGTTATTTTCCCATTGCTGTATTGCAGATCTAGCTATTTACCCATTGCTGTATTGCAGATCTAGTTATTTACCCATTGCTGTATTGCAGATCGATCTATTTACCCATTGCTGTATTGCAGATCTATCTATTTACCCATTGCTGTATTGCAGATCTATCTATTTACCCATTGCTGTATTGCAGATCTATCTAGTTACCCATTGCTGTATTGCAGATCTATCTATTTACCCATTGCTGTATTGCAGATCTATCTTTTTACCCATTGCTGTATTGCAGATCTAGTTATTTTCCATTCCTGTATTGCAGATCTAGTTATTTTCCATTGCTGTATTGCAGATCTATCTATTTACCCATTGCTGTATTGCAGATCTAGCTATTTACCCATTGCTGTATTGCAGATCTATCTATTTACCCATTGCTGTATTGCAGATCTAGTTATTTTCCCATTGCTGTATTGCAGATCTAGCTATTTACCCATTGCTGTATTGCAGATCTAGTTATTTACCCATTGCTGTATTGCAGATCGATCTATTTACCCATTGCTGTATTGCAGATCTATCTATTTACCCATTGCTGTATTGCAGATCTATCTTTTTACCCATTGCTGTATTGCAGATCTATCTATTTACCCATTGCTGTATTGCAGATCTATCTATTTACCCATTGCTGTATTGCAGATCTATCTTTTTACCCATTGCTGTATTGCAGATCTATCTATTTACCCATTGCTGTATTGCAGATCTATCTATTTACCCATTGCTGTATTGCAGATCTATCTTTTTACCCATTGCTGTATTGCAGATCTATCTATTTACCCATTGCTGTATTGCAGATCTATCTATTTACCCATTGCTGTATTGCAGATCTATCTTTTTACCCATTGCTGTATTGCAGATCTAGTTATTTTCCATTCCTGTATTGCAGATCTAGTTATTTTCCATTGCTGTATTGCAGATCTATCTATTTACCCATTGCTGTATTGCAGATCTAGTTATTTTCCATTGCTGTATTGCAGATCTATCTATTTACCAATTGCTGTATTGCAGATGCTGGTGCCTACAACAGAGGAAGAGATTGCTGGGGATGACCATGAGCCTGTTAGCAAGAAGAAGGGAGATAAAGACAAGAAATTCATGTGGAATCATGGAAGTTAGTAACTCGACACAACTACTCCTTATATTAAAGCCCCTATAACGCTCAAAAGCAACGAATATTTTATAAAATATTTTGTAAAAGAAAGTAATAAACACATAAACAATCAGTGTTCCTTATAGCAATAGCCAAAATTTCAACACTAGATGTGTTCTGGTAACATAGATTTAACACGATACAAAATGCTTCTTCAGCTGTTTTCGAAGAAAACCAGAGGTATTGTCATAGCCAGCTTGTCGTCAGCCGTCCGCCTTCCGCATCGTCCTAAAACTTTAACATTGGCCATAACTTTTGCAATATTGAAGATAGCGACTTGATATTTGGCATGCATGTGTATCTCATGGAGCTGCACATTTTAAGTGGTGATAGGTCAAGGTCATCCTTCAAAGTCAAAGGTAAAAAAAAATTATCCAAGGGAAGTAACAAGCTTTAAAGGGAGATAATTTCTATACCTGCCAAATGATAAATAGAATATTAATTACAAAGCGGGGCAGTAGGCTGCGCCCACAGCCGAGCTTTGGCACCCGCTATGAGGTGCTCTTGTTTATTTTTTGTGGTCTGTTTGTCAGGGCCATCTTGGTGCTTCCCACTATTTTCAGCATATTTCCTCCTTTTCTATGCCAAAATAGTTTTACATAGTGTTCTAAATTTGTTGGGTCTTTGTAAATATGAAGAGTTTTGTTGAACAATTTAACTGAGGTAGGATGTTTTCCTCCCATATAGTGTTTAAAATTTCACCCNATTGATATTTTATAAAATTTGTTGAGAAAAGAGATAAAAGAAAAGGGGCATTAAGGGTGGAACACATAATTAAAGCTGATGACATTAATTAAATAATATTTTAAAGTTTTCATATTATTTTCTTCTTTGCTTACATTTCACATGCATATAGTTTGAATTGTAGAAATATGCAGGTATTTAATAACTGTTGAATACAAATAAGTTTTGGCACAGCATTTTGTTTATGTAGCTTATTTTTTGCGTGTTGAAAACAGCTTTTCCAGAACAAGATAAGTTATAAATGAGAAGAGAATATTTATGAATGTGAAGGTTTTTTTTCTCATGGTGTAAAACACTTTACAACGTTTTAAAATGTTAATGTAATTTCCATAATTCTCAGTTTAATGGAAAATCAAATGAAAATCTTAACTTAATGATGATAACATGTTGTAAGTTTTAATCTAATAACTTGAGAAATGTGAAAGTTGTTGGCCTTTAAACATGTATATAACATTTTTTGCAGAATGACAAACTGACCAATAGCGCAAGTCCAATATTCACACCTCTCCAAACAGTTGTGTATAGTTTGTGCTATCATTTATTGCTTCTCTTACAGTAACCCCACCATTGAAGAACTGCAGAAGAAGAAGGTTCAGAAAGACCTTGAAGAAAAAGGTACTTTTTAGAAACAGAAATTATTAGTGACAAATACATTAATTTGGGTGAATTTCCTCACAGTCCAATTTGTAAGTTGCTTAATGACCTTGGGTGACATTCATCACCAGGTCAAGTCTTCAACAATTGGAGCATCATAAACTTGGGTGAGTGTTAAAGTGCCATGATTGCCACCTTGTTATACCAAATTGAAATAAAACATTGAAGGAAATATCTTGATGAGGATAAAATCAATCTTAAGATGTTTTGGGAATTCCAGCCCTATTCTGAGAGGGGATCCTTGATAAACGAATAAACACATGGCATCGTCCTTTGGTTTGTATTCTGTTGTTGGTCATGTGTGTCAGAACAAGACTTAAAGATTAAAAACAATTAATATTAATGAGAATATTTCATTGTGCTCAGCCTTTTTTTGAAATACGAAAACACAAACCACAAAAATTTGATAAACTCCTAAACCACAAAATAAGTTTATTCTTCACTAACATGAATGGCGCAGGGGTATGCCTCATTTTAACACAGCCAACATTGATCAACACCAAAGTAAAATAAGAGCTTTGGCATTTTGTTCCTGATGAATGTGATATCCGAAATACTTACCCAATCGGGGGATCCCATATTCAGATTAGTCAGCAGTTTTATTTTATAACATGTGCTTTTCTGGTAGGCCTGTGATAAGACTGTGTTTCTCAGGGGTGGGAAAATATTAAAATTATTTACTTGTCCACTGACAATTTGCTTGCAAAATTCTATTTTTCCACAAGCAAATTCTGGTCAATTTGACTTATTTTAAAAAAAACATGGATATTGTAATTATACTCAATATAAATAAGTTAATGCAGCAATGTATACAATATGGTTCATAGGAGCAAGGCTGAAACATGTGTGGTTTTTAAACCTATCAGGACTTGTGGGTCCATTGTGGGGTTTTCTCAATTACCTAATCATAATGATCCAGTAAATACTAATGAACTCAACTGTGATTGTGATTAAATAAGATTGCATTCATGTTACTATTGTAGTTACTTGTATCACATTTTCATACGTTAAATTGAATTCGATAGGATTTTGGCCTCAAATCCTCAAAACTGCAGATCCCCAAGATCATGATCAGCTGTTTCGATATTTCAAATACATCACACATGGGCTGTGGAGGAATTTTGTGTATGCTTCATTTACTAAATCCAGGTTGGTCTGAATTGTTGGACCATTGATGTGCATCACAATATCCAATTATTTTTATAAACAGATTAAAGATTTCTGCATTAAAGCAAGAATAAAAATAACCCTACCAGCCCTAATTCAAAGGTTAACAGTTTGACTTTATCAGATAACATCCCACATGCCACATGAGACATCCAATATATTATATATTCTTATTATGCGCTAATGAAGGTCTTCATGTGTTCACATCAAGAATTTGTTTGGGGATGTTACCTTAATCCCATCATGGATCTCAATGTTCTCGGTGCAACAAAGTGGATACACCCACGCTTTCCTCGCGTATGATGTGATGTTGTACATGTCGAATAGTTTTTGTGTTTTTTTTTTGTCAAGAAATGATTATAATAACATAAGCTATAATTACTTATTTACATCTTTTTCACCACAGTATGAAAGGATCTGGTTTCCACTTTTTCTACACCCCAGCATAGGAAGTATGAGAGGGGGTATTTTAGAGTCTTTCTGTTGGTCAGTCCTTCTGTCCGCGACAGTTTGAGAGGCGTTCTACTTTCACATTTCTCAAGCAATAGAATTTCAACTTAAAATATGTTATCACCACATCTTTAATAATCATTTTATTGCATCAATATTGTACATTGGCAAGTTTAAAAGAAATTTTGCCTTAGCTGACGGTAAAATTACCCGGGCATAGGAATTCCACACCTCTATCTCTTTGCATGCTAGGAAATTTGTCGTCTGCTAAAATGTCGTCTGCTGAATTTCTAAAATTAGCATTTTCTTTGATTTTTTTTCAAAGAATACTATCAGAATAGCAAACAGTTTGGATCCTGATGAGACGCCACGTTCTGTGGCGTCTCATCTGGATCTAAATTGTTTGCAAAGGCCTTTAAAATTCGGTTCAAGCGCTAAAAGGCCTATTGTTGATGTTTGATACTACATTATGCATTGATCATGCTGTTCATTTTCGTAACCAGTTAACTTGTGTGTGCATTGGTGTTATATACGCTGTTTATTTCCCAAAAAATCTCAAAACATCTTTTATAAAAGAAAATTGAAAAAAGCATGTCTCGGTTTCAATATAATGAACAAAGATTCTTTGTCATTTCTGTCACTAAAACTAAAGGTGATCACAAATTAAGTCAGCGCAACCAGCTTTTGTCAGCTTGTAGACATGCAGGGCTATCAACTTTTAACATAATATGAGCCTTGCTCTGGCAAAACAGGGCTTAATGTGTATGTGTAAAGTGTTGTCCCAGATAAGCCTGTGCAATCAGCAAAGGCTAATCAGGGATGTCACTTTCTTCCCGAACTGGATTTCGCTCAGAAGAGACTTCCATAAAAAAAACAACAACATAAAAGCTGAAAGTTCCATACCTGATAAGCCTGTGCAAATCGCACAGGCTTATCGGGGACAACACTTTACCCACATGCCTATGCCATATATCAGTACATGGAGCAGCCGGACATAGAGAAGGAGGTCAAGAGGCTCTTCCGTGCCGACTACGAGGCAATAGACGTCAAGTGGGAGCTAATCAACGATGAAGAAAAGGGTGATGGGGACAAGGGGGACAACTCTGCAGGGACGGGAGGCAGCCATGCAGCAGATAAAGGGACATATAAAGGTTATAAACTGCACAATATTTAAATAAAAGGGTTTTTTCGCTGGTAGAGTATAGCTGTATCACTTGCAATAAGAGTACCGTCCCCTTGTTTCACTCTCTATTCCTTTTTTCTAAGACCAAGTTTTCTCCCTTGCAGCAGATAGAGGACAATAAATATGAAGGTTATAAAGCACAATATTTAAATAATATGGGTTTTCACAGGTAGGAGACTGCTGTGTAACTGGCAATACTGTCAAAGCCTTGTTTCTCTCTATCCATATGAGACTGCTGTGTAACTGGCAGTACTGTCAAAGCCTTGTTTATCTCTATCCATATGAGACTGCTGTGTAACTGGCAGAACTGTCAAAGCCTTGTTTATCTCTATCCATATGAGACTCGTTCTAGGAATACTGGGCTTAATGCCTGTGCGAAAAGTTTCATTCCAGATTAGCCTGTGCAGTCTGCACAGGCATAACAGGGATGACACTTTCCACTTCAACTCAGTTTTTGTCTAGAAGTGACCTCCTTTAAACGAAAAAATTGCAATAAAAGCGGAAAGTGTCGTCCCTGATAAGTCTGTGCTTACTGCACTGGCCAATCTGGGAATGACACTTTACACACATGCATAAAGCCAAGTTTTTCCAGAACGCGGCTTATATTTTCTTAGCTCTTTCTCTTTCTCGCAGCCATATTTGGAGATCTCAGCTCCTCAGACGATGATGACGAGAAAGACGTGAACGTTCTGGACAGCGAGGACGAGGCTTCCCGCCAGGCCGGCTCCCGTCTTGACCAGTCTGGTTCTCAGGCCCTGAAACAGGAAGTCCAGTACATGTCCATGGACAGTTTGATGCTGGGGGACCAGTCAATGGCTGCAGATGAATGTAGGTTTTATGGTTGGGAGAGTTGTGTATGCTGTGTGTTTGGATTTATGTGTGTGCTTGATTTTGTGATAAGGAGATGTGAATGAATTGTGTGATTAGGAGGTGTTATTGAATTTAGTAATTTGCAATGTAATTGAATTGTGTGATAGGGAGAGGTAATTAAATTGTGTGATTGGGAGGTGTGGCTGAATTGAGTGATTTGCAATGTAATTAAATTTTGTGATAGGGTGGTGTGGCTGAATTGAGTGATTTGTTATACATTTGTATAATTGAATTGTATGTGGGTTCTCATATGGATGTTGTATTGTGTGAGTTGGT
>VMBQ01003096.1:493935-529990 GCA_007657795.1 Dreissena rostriformis
GGTAATTACATATCAACCGTTAGTTTTTACACCCTTGAGACATTGGTTTGTCTAACTGACCTCGCCACACTCTTGGTGCTGAACGCCGTGTATCGATCAAACACTAAGTAGACATCACATTTGTTCAGATTTTGTCTTATATTAGACTTAAAGTTTGCAAAATAGTCATGTATTTTTCCGTCTAAGGTTCAGAGAATGACATATAGGATAGCAGCTCCATCTATTACTGAACATGCGATCTGGCTTTCAATGTGCCGCTCAGACACTTCTACTTTTAATTGCTTCTTAAGCACCATTATGGTTGTTTCCAATTCTGAGTTTCCCTGTTTCAGTCAACGTAGCAGTAGGTACTGGAGCCAATTCATGATTTAGTATATGGTTAATTTCAATTTCCCTAGAACAAGCTTGTAAGCCAATCACTCTTGAATAAATCAGATTGATGCCATACATGTTGGTGTCGGCAACCCTAATGTGCTCTCTAGACACAACCTGGGTTTCCACCTGTTAAGATATTGACCCATACAAATTGTCCGGCCATAAGTATTCAAATTCCATCATTTGGGTTTTACCAATATCTATTGCTTGATCAACATTAGCAGACGTTGGAGCTATTGTTCCAGTCATAATGTTTACTAGACTGGATGGATGCTTGATTGCATCCAACGGATCAATACATTCTGTTAACTTTCTCCGAATACTTGCTTTATCCGTAGCATCTGCTTTTATCCTCCTCCGCGTTTCTTCTGTGTGTTGTTCATCAGCGTCCAATAAATAAATACTGATAATTACTCTCAGATCTTCTTCCATCCTGCTGCAAATATGCAGGCCCAAACTCCAAACATTCAGAGTTTCAGGTTTAAGTGTTGAACCTATAATTCCCTTCTTGCCATGGCCATATCCCATAAAAGTTGTTTCGATGAACATGTCGCATCATATGGCATTCCGTAACCCCGAAACATGTCTCATGACATGCTCACCCTTGAAGAAATTGTCTTGTGCGCTTTCAGGCATTTTCTCCATTGACCTTAGATAATAGCGGCCGTATCTCACGTAGTTTGGATGTGACGCGGCAAAGAAGTATGGTAACATGAGCTTAACTGATGCCAAGTGCAGCGGCCAATCACCTTCTCTTTCTGATCGAACATACATCATTATAAGAAAAACTGCCTTAATCAAACAATCAACCAACAATTAAGACTTACGACTGGCAGATGCTATGTTGTTAAGATACATTTCTAGATCATCAAATGTCTGATGATTATTAATGTTCAGTGCTAACCTTGCGCAACAATTCCTCTGTCACTATTTGTAATGCCCATACATTATGTGGATATCTCTTCCCATTTAAGAGTTTTGAGATTCAAGCAAATGTTGACTCAAGCAGCTCTTCCAACCCAATATATGCCATAAGCATTCCCACTGACCCCACAAAACTCATCAGGAAGTGCATACCACCGAGACGTAGTATTACATCCTGAAACTGCTCTGGGTATACCCAGATAATATTGACTGCAACTCTATAGAGGTGTAGATCACCTGTAAACATAGTGAAGCTCTGACCATACTGTGATAATAATACTTTTGCCTTTTGTAGAGATGTTATTGTTGTGTCTAGGTCTGCAGGTTTCATATATATAAGTGGTTATTAATCTGACTTTGTCTTGGGTCTGACTGTATGCCCCAGCTCTAGGTACAACCGCGTATTATATCCATTGTATTTAGGGCATAGCTCTGTGGTAAGTGTATCTTGGAGAAATCCAAAGTCAGTTTGCTTCGCATGATTTGTGGCCACAACCATTTTATCCAGAAAGTTCAGTGGCAAAACCTGTTTTGTGCCATTTCTACTGGCACCTATGGTTTCTTCGGTCCTTGAAATCGCTCAATATCAATTTCTACTCTATCGGCTTGGCCATATCTGATTATGGTGAGCGTTGTTTGTTCTCGCTAACATCAATGTCGTCTGAAGAGGAAGATCCTGATTGTGTCATCAACATCGCAAGTGAGTGTGCAGACACTTTACCGTTCTGGAACAAACTGTCGGCGTCAAAATCCATCCATGCAACTTCAAATGCATGCGCCCATGAACATTAACTTTGCAATACACAAACACATATTATATTATTTAATACTATATGATGTTCTTTTACTTATCTTTTTATACACTACATTTGCTGAATGAGCTGAAGAAACATTCACCTTTATTTTTTCGACTGAAATATATTTCGACTGAAAAAGTAATGGTGAAAGCAACAACAAAGGAAGTATCTAATCTTTAAACATGTTTCACTTCTTAAAGGGAAGTAACTTGTTTGAACTGTTTTTAATGTATTAGGAGCATACTTAAGAATTATAATTAATGTATTTGTGTAGTTCATGCTTACCTGATGTAAATCAAATTGGTGTAAATCAGTTGTGCTTAAGGAATATGTGCACATGATGTTCGCACCAAGTGTTTTATGCAGTACATTTGTATGTTAATTATGGTTTCTTAGTTTTCCCGTCTGTAATCTCTTCATGTATAGGTAAAATAATACATTTAAGAGATTTTGGTGGATAATATTGAATGTTCTTTACAAAATGCCATTCAGAAATTCAATTTGTTCAGTTTGAAAAGCATGAAATTCCGATTCAATGTTGTGGAATGGAACTTTAATTGCAATTATTTGCATAAGCGACCACATTGGCAGCCATCTTGCGTATAATCTGGAATTTAATTTCGAATAATTCACTTCGAAAACATTAACCATCATAACATCATTCTATTTTAGGCTGAAAAGATCAAAAATAATGGATAAAGTCATAATTATATTAACACATACGTTAAAATGCTGAAAACAAAGATACTAGCCCAGCATCATTTGGATTCTTCATCAGTAACGTGTCCCCTAACAAAAAAAAACTTTAACATTTAATATACACCCCAATGTCGGGTATATGTCATTTTCATCCGGACTCATTAAATCGATATTAACGAGAGTAGCATATAACATAAATATTAAGGAGAATGTTACGGCCGTTTTTCAAACAAGTTAAAAACATATTTAAATCTGCACATTTCTATAGCTTTAAAAAATGGTTATATTAAACCAGTACGAGGTCAGTTTTCCACTACGAAAGTAATTTAGTATTCTATCGCGAACCGCGACCTTATGTCATAGACGAAAAATGAAATTAAGTGCTGGTTTTTGTCAAACAAACAATGGGCAGAGCGTAATGCTTTGAAAGAAGTTCCTTAAATTCCAAGAAATTTTTCAGTAACATACACGTACTTAAACGGGCGATTTAGCAAACATTTAACAAAGAATTAATATAAACATTATGAATCAAAGTAAAAACACATTTGCTGTATACTTGTAATATTTAATTTCACTAAATTGTTTACATTTTAACAATAATGGCATTTAAGTTGCATTTATTGAATATTCACTATTCGTAGTAGAATAGAAATATGTTCCGGCTAAGTGTTGGTTATTGTGGTAATAACCAACGGTTTGTCGTTGCGATGCAGGGCCCCGTTTCATCAACGATCGCATCGCAACTTTACTGCCAAAATATCGCACATTTCTTATCGCATCGCAATTTGCGTTTCACCAAATATCGCATCGCCGTTTTGAGTTGCGATATTCGCACATCGCCAATATTGAGGCTTTTTTGCGTGCCAACTTAATCTCATTTATCACAGGCATTGAGAAAAGACGCTAAGACAATATTGTCTGTTGGTGTGGTATACAGTTATTAAACTTCTTCTCAAGAAGGTCATATATTCCTTTACATCTTCTGCACAGGGACCATGTCTGGCTTTTTATCTTCCAGCTGGCTTGTTTGATGTTATTCTGTGATTAAACAAAAATAAGATGTTATCAGTTGTCATGAATTTAAACAAATTGAGGTCATTATACTGCTCATTTTATTTCAAAGGGACCTTTTCACGTTTTAGTAAATTGACAAAAGTGAAAAAAAATGTTTCCGATTCGCTAATTTTCGTTGCAGTTATGATATGTGCGAGTTTTAAAACAGTAATACTGAACATTTACCATGCTCTAACATATCCAGTATAAGCATCTTTTGACAATTTAAGAACCTGAAAATAATAAAGCATTACAAACGCGAAATGATTGAATAATTTGGAAACTTCTGTTGTTATCGTTATATTTTAGGACACTACGAGGGTTTCTTATATGAAGTACATGTATAAAATACACTACTCACTGTAAGAGCGCGGATGAAAGAGTGGTCTAAAATGCTAGACTTTTACTTCAAGGGTCAATGGTTCAAGCCCAGTTGAGGATAACTTTTTTTCTTTAATTGTACATGTATTCACTTTTTTATGGAGCTATTTAGTTCCATGTTAACATTTATTCATTTAAAGCATTTAATGACAAACTTCAGTACTTGCCAAAATCTGTGAAAAGGTCCCTTTAAACAAGGTAGAAATAACAGCAAAATGTATATCATGGGGTGTTATTTTTTGCAATGTATGTCTTATGGTAGGATTAAATGTGTAACAGTTAAAACACAGTTTTCTATTATTAAAAATAGAACGTCTCTTTAATTCATTTAATAAAATTAGTTAAATTAAAAGATCCAATATTTCCAAGGCCGTTGTGCAATTTATCAAGTATTTTATATGATCATACAATGTATATATACATGATTGCCAATGAATTTCATAGTTAAAAGAATAGATACTTGTTTGATGTATTAACATGTATCTATAATAAATGAACATGAATGGAAAAGAATACCAATTGTAACAAACCTTAACAGACTTAAACAGTTGTTTCGTTAAGTCTGTACAATATTTTCTTCGTGTGTTTAGTAGTTCTTGATCTTGTTGTTCGCAGGTCATCAGGTGTGGGATGGTAAGGCCATTTCTCTATGAGGTCTTCAATGCCATGGTATCGGAGTAATTGACCAATGTTTAAAAACATGGTGTGTTTCATTCAACTTCACTAAAATGAAAAAAAATATCATTAAAACGAAAAGCAAACCAATGTTAGACACATGTTATGGTTCATGCTATATAATATAATATATAACAACTTTGGTTATCAATACTGATAATCAATGATTCAATGAAATCTTATTTTATTTATGTGTCACTCATTGCACAAGAATTATGTCTATTTGTACATAGTTATTTCAAGTATGATAGTGTCCTTTCCTAACTTCCAATAGACTCTATTTTGATCAAGTGTCAACATAAAATTCTTATTTTACTTTAATAAAGTGACAGACAATGACTGAAAGAGACTTTCAGACATGAAGTTCTTATTGAAAATGTGATTTTATTGGAGATTTTATTGGAGAAATATTTAGGTGTGAAATATTGAAATAACATGGAATTTATCATGCAACCATAAGAAAACATTGACAAACTTTTTTTACTTAATTAAATGTTAACAAAAAATCACAGAAACTGAGAAAGGTCACAGTCCCCATTTTTACTTTCGTTTTCAGTTGTAAATATGTATTTTTTTTTAATTATTTTGGACATTTAACCATTAAAAGTAAAGCGCGAGACATCAAGTGCCCGTTTTTGACGTCATTCTGATAGTAGGCTGTGAGCGATTATCGCTCATTGCACAAAACTACCGGCAAACTACCGGCAAGAATCTGCGATATGTTTGATGAAACGCATTTAAAAAAAATATCGCAATCGCAGTTATAATATCAGCAATCGGCGATCGGCGATGATATCGCATCGCAAATTTTGATGAAACGGGGCCCTGGTTGTTAACCAGCTCGAAAAATAGCCATCGTGGTTATAATTGCTACGCATTGGATCTCTAAGCTATTAAAACCAAAAACTTAGCCGGATATTATTTCTCAAATAACTGAATATATTTAAAAGGGTTTTTCCAACATAAAAAAAACTTGTCCTTCAGGTCAATATATTTTTTGTAATAATTCATTCAGTGGCTTTAACTCGAATCATTAACTGATTAATTGTTCAATATGTGTTAATGCCTTTTTGTCAAACACGTACACCATAAATAGAAAATTGGTGTCAAGTCGAGGCTTTCGTTACATGTGTCGTGTTCTGAGAAAACTGGACAAAATGCATGTGCGTAAAGTGTCATCCCAGATTAGCCTGTGCAGTCCGCACAGGCTAATTCCGGACGACACTTTCCGCCTAAACTGGATTTTCGCTTGTTTTTTCCATTTCATTTCAATTCTTGCAGGGAGGGAAAACCGTCTCTCACATAGCCCTTCCCGCGGCCCCATTGTTGAAGAGCGTCATATTCGCTTTTAATCAACGAGATTATCGATCATCTTTTATAATTGATGTGACAAACTGATTGCGTCAACGGTCATTTTTAAATTTGAATTTGTTGCTAACTACTTGATGAATGCGAGGATTATTTTCTATTTACTAGTTTAATTTTGTATGGGTCGTGATCATTTACAGTTATTATAAATGATTCCGATTTGCGCGCATCTTTATGTAAATATGATATCAACTATTGTCAACAGTGACTACAGTTACATCAACGCATGATTGTATATGCTGAATTCGATACGGAGTATTACAATAGCTCAAGCATGGTGCTGTTACGATGGCATGTGAATATTTTATCAGCCATTGTAGAAGCTGTTGAAAACTACAAAAGCCTGTGTTTTGTAAAGGATGAATTTAATGCGCACAATGTTATTTAAAGCAACCATGGTGATACTACGATAACATGTGAATATTTTATGTTTCTCGGTAACTCTAGCTGCAAAGTACGATCGTCGTTGTTCCTTGGACGTTTGAATATTTGCTGGAAATTAAAATGGAATATATTGTCCCACAAACAAATAATGAAGAGCATTTTGCATATTGATAAATCTATGTTACCAGATCACATCTAGCGCTGCAATTTTGCTATTGCTATAAGGAACACTGCTTTTTATGGGTTCATGGTATTTTACGAAATATTTTACGAAATATTCGTCGATTTTGAGTGCTATTGGGGCTTTAAAATAAAGACCCAGCATGCCCGGGGCTACTGTAAGGCGTAAATATAACACCAGCTGCCATGTACAGCATTGATGTTTTAAGTTTAACGGGACCGGTATACGTTATGTAAATTGACAAAATTGAAAACAATTGTTTCAAATTTGCAATTTGTTGTAATAGCCATGCTTTTTGCGATGAAACAGTAATACTGAACATATACCATGCTCAAAAATATACATTATATGCATCTTTTGATTTAACAACTTGAAAATTATAAAGCGTTACAAACGCGAAACGATTGATTAAAAAAATTTGGAGAGTTCTGTTGTCATCGTTATATTGTGTGACATTGTCAGGATTGCTTATATAAAATATAAAATACAGCTCTTACGATAAAAGCACGGATGGCTGTGTGGTTTCAGCGCTAGACTTTAACTCCAAGGGTCAGTGGTTCGAGCCCCGGTGTCGATTACCTTTTTTCTTTTATCTTTTACTGGGCTATTTCGTTCCGATGATCACATTTATCAATTTAAAGAGTTTAATTGCAAACTTCAAAGAATGCCAAAATATGTGAACAAGTCCCCTATAATTGACAGTATCAAGTATAATGTATACATAATAGACGTTTCAAATCACAGGGAAACAGATTTGATATAGTTGTTTTGTCTTTTACAATAGTCTAGAATGAAAGGTGTGATTTGCAGACCTCTTTTTTTACCGTAGCTGGTCGAAGGCGGTTCTATTCTCTTCTGATTATTCAAAAGCGCTATGTGTTAACAGATGTTATTGCGTGTGGTATTGTTCGTATTCAGCAAATCGATTTTCTAGCTTTAAAGCCCCTTTTACACTCAAAATAAACGAATATTTCGTTAAATAATTCGTAAAATAAAGTAAACCAAAACATTAATCAGTGTCCCTTATAGCAATAGCCATAAATGTATTAAAAATGTGAAAATGTGCCTTTTGTATGAACTTTGATCAGCAAATTGTTTTGTGGTTTTCAACAACTTTTGAGAACAACCACATACTATATAATAACATGAAAGTACATGTTAAATGTTAAAGAATTACTATCTTATATAAGACGAAACCATTTATTAAAAAAATTATCTTCTTTACCAATAGAGTAAAATGCTCGGCGGCCAGGTAACAGTCTATAGTCTTACTAATTTAAAGTCTTTACCCCAAACTCTCTTAGGTTCACTCCTTTCTTCCCAAAGCTTGCGTGATAAACTGGATCTCTATTCAACAATGTCATTCTCTAGTTTACCGTTTACATCCCCTGGGATCTATTGAGCTGTGACAANTGGACCGTTTAAGTAAACAATTTGGCAGACAAATATTATTTTCTGGTGAGCAATGTTTTTGACTTTCGAGCTATGGCAGAATGCAGTCATTTTTCTGTATGTATCTATTCAAGTTAGTTTGTACATATATTGTGTTTAAGACCAAAACCTGCATTAAAATAACTCTTTAGTATTTTTATGTCCCCCAGTCTATACTGGGGAACATATTGTTATTGCCCTGTCCGTGTGTTGGTTTGTTTGCTACAACTAAAACATTTGCCATAACTTGTGTAATATTGAAGATAGCAACTTCATATTTGGCATGCATGTTTATCTCATGGAGCTGCACATTTATAGTGGTGAAAGGTCAAGGTCATCCTTCATGGTCAAAGGTCAAATATATGGGTCAAAATCTCAAAAGGGGACAAACACATCACTTGTTTTTCATAAAAACAATGCCATAAGTCATTGGCTGTTTCATGAAAATAAAAAAAATCAAACATTGAATAAAAATGTTTGTAATTTGAACACATTTAATCTATACACTTTAAAGAAATGCATTTTCTTCTCAGTCAGTCCATATTAACTTTGAATTTTCCACAGCTAAAATTATTGGTTTTTTACTTTCATATATGTTTGTAGTTTTACTATTTATGCATGCATCCATTCAAAAGAGCATGCATTTTTAGAAAACTTGTGTTATGTTATATAATTTGTTAATATATTTTTAAAGCGAAAAAAAGGATATAATGATATATTTGGCATAAGTTTGTTCTAGATCCGGCGCTATATTACATTTTAGGAAAAAAAAGTCAATACATATAAATGGAAAATTTCCCAAAAACTATAATGTATTTGCCACTAACTAAATAGTGATAAGTTTCACTTCGCTTGGGTGTTGCCAAGATAAATATTCTGACCACATTAAGATTGAGTCATAAATGTGGCTCCCAGAGTGGTAACAAGTTTGTGTATTGTTTGACATAATGACATAATTGGTAATCTAACTTGAACCAGATTCGCACTTGACCTAGATAGTGTAAAGAATAAGTTTCTAACAAAGTTTCAGCAAGAGTGAGTCGTTAATGTGGCTTCTAGAGTGGGCACAATTTATCTATTAATTTATTTTTTTTACCTTGTTTTTCAGCTCGACTATATATATATGTTCAGTACTGCTCTATCTTTTCTATTGAAAACTTCTAAACGCCCAAACATGTGTATCATATTTTTCTACCAGCCTGTGATATTAAATATGTATCAACAATCCAATAAAAGGGCGTTAATAATTCGCTCACTCAATCAAGTTTGAATCGAGTTTTTACTAATACTATCTATCAAATAAATTGTATTTTAATGTGACACTTCATTCCTAGCCGCCTGCACAATGCAATTTTTTTGCGTACCGAAACTTTAACAATAATCACGCCACTTACTCCCACGTCTTTGTATCCAAAAGATAGTATTAACATACATGTTAGTAATGTATATCCCAATCACCTGCTAAATTACGTCAAGTGGGTTTAAAATCGAAATCGTTACATAAAATCGTAACATTGGCAAATTTTCACATTAGGGAGAAGATGATAGACATTTTTAAGCGACCAGGTCATTGCCGGTAATCACGGGCGCCACCTCTTTTGCGATGCATTAATATATGAGCCAATGCTACTTTCGAGGTGGCGCTAAGGACCGGATGTTTTGAATGTATGCATTTATATATGAGCAAATGCTACTTCCGAGGTGGCGCTAAGGACCGGATGTTTTGAATGTTCACGGATAATTTTTCAGTGTGATTAGGTTGTATAAGTTTTTTTTTACATATTTCGAATTATTTCACAAATCGGACAATGTAGTGCGATTCAGCGAAGAATAATTCGTCCACAAATGTACTGAAACATACAATCAAAACCCATTTGGAAACGTGAGGACCTTTATAAGTTGTGGCATGGTGGAGTTTTGGAAAGCAAATCGATGTCTTTTGCCTGTGTGACGAGCAAATTTCCACCCGATTAATTCGTGAACGACATGAAACGTTTTCGTTCAACAGTTGCTGCATTCACAAACAAATTGGCTTCCTGCAGATTTAATAGAAAATTATATATTTTTCCAAAAGAGATGGAGCCAATGCCAAGGAGGTTGCGCTAATGACAGGAGGTGGCGCCAATGCACGATATATGAATCATAACATGATTTACATTTGATAGATTTTCCTTTGTTTTCATTTTCAATGTAAATACGTTAACCCAAAACTATACAGAACATAAACGCATTCTAAAAAAAAACGCTAAATGTAAATCTGTAAATATATAAGTAACCAATTCAATTAAGAAGTCAGCGATCTGAATAAAACATAGTGTACAATATAAACCCAAAATATGTTATACTCAATAAAGCCAATAAATACATTTTCAACACAATATTTCTTCTACATCAAATATGTTTATACAGTAAGATAATTCACGAAATAATTAAAAGATGTTACTTCTGCTTGAAACGATGAGTTGTATTCCCTAATCAGAATGCCTAATTCGCGAAAAGGCAAAGTTCAACGAATCTTAATTAGGCTAAAATATGTCGTTTGTTCCCACTAACATCTCCACAAAATTAGGATAGCTCGATCTTGAATCGTTAATCTTTTTTATTACAATCAAATTACTTTCCAGTTTTATAGTATATGCAATGGCAGAGACAAAATCTCTTTGTAACACATGTTTCTACATAATTATGTAGACTTAACTTGTTTCGATTATATGTCATTATGATTGAATTGTGAAAAAAGATCGAACACTCAACCTGGAATACCACACAAAAAGTGTAGGGTCGGTACCGAAAATTAAAATACCTGAACATGTGCATTCACGCCACCTCCTGTCATTAGCGTCACCTCCTTGGGATTGGCTCCATTTCTTTTGGAAGAATGCAAAATTATATATTAGATCGACAAGAAGCCAATGTTTTGTGCATGCAACAACTTGTACATGTTCTAAGCAATGGTTTGATGTCGTAAGCGATTTAATTGGATGAAATTTGCTCGTCACACAGGAATAAAAATACATCGATTTTCTTTAAAAACTTCACCATGTCTCAACTTATAAAGGTCATCACGTTTCCAAATTGGTTGTTATTATATGTTTCTGTACATTTGTGGACGAATAAATGTTCGCTGAATCGCACTACATTGCCCGATTTTTTAAATAATGAGAAATATGTTGAACAAGAGATGTGTTTGTCAGAAACACAATGCCTCCTAATGCGCCGCTTTGATTTTTGTTTAACTTTGACCTTGAAGGATTACCTCGACCTTGAACTTTCACCACTCAAAATGTGCAGCTCCATGAGATACACATGCATGCCAAATATGAAGTTGCTATCTTCAATATTGCAACAGTTGTAACAAAACTTTAATATTGATTTAACTTTTTGACAGACAGACAAAATGACAGACAGACAGACAGGCCAAAAAACCAAAAAACGATATACCCCCCTTTGTTAAAGGGTGCATAAAAAGCATATAAAACATACTAACCCTGTAGAATTATCCGTTAAATTTCAAAACATCCGGTCCTGAGCGCCACCTCGGAAGTAGCATTGGCTCATTTATAAATGCATCGCAAAAAAGAGGTGGCGCCCGTGATTACCGGCCGTGCATGTGCTTTAAAGTAACATTAATACTAAAAAATCAACGGAAATTTCGTCAAGTATTTCGTAAAATAAAGTTACCCAATAAAAAATCAATGTTCCTTATAGCAAAAGCCAAAATTTCAAAACGAGATGTTTTGTGGTAACAAGGATGTTTGTAGATACAAAATGCTTGTTTTTAATTTTTCGTGTCACAATTTATTCCATTTTAATTTCCCGCACTGATATCTATTCATACGAAATACGAACACTAAAATGGTACCATGTTAGTGTTCATGTGTCGTATGAATATATATAGTCGCGGTACTATAATGAAATAACTGAAATGCAAACGAACCAACTTTGTTTGACGAGCTCATGGTTTGTCGATGAATCTGTTTGTTTCATGGCGCTTACCAGTTACAAAAATGGGGCAGATGAATGTTTTATTTGTCCTATTGTCAATTTAAATATGTTGTTATTTTCAACGACAAGATTGATTAAATTTCACACTGCATTGATCGCAAAAGGTGTAGTCGATCAAATACCGAGTCGTTCATTATGTTTAGCGACTCATTGTTAAGTGGATTCGTGGATTGGAATGTGATAGCATCTGTACATGATGGAAAGCTTCCCGATGTAACGCCTCAATTGACGCGAGAACATGTAAGTCAAATGCCGATAACTTTATTTAGCATAATAATTTAATATAACTTTTGTTTGACATTGTTTTAAAGGGACAGTTTTGAAAAATGACAAAATTGTGTTACGCTTTTCATCGATAATTTATCAAAAAACGTGTATTACCGAGACAACGGTTGCATAACCATGCCAATACGAAAGTCGTCCGTCCGTCTGTCTGTCTGTCTTTTGTCACAAACTTGTCTGAATGCGTCCTTCTACACGTTTCAACGGAAACCATTACATTTTGCAGGGATTGTTCCTTAGTAATATGAAGTTGTGCATGAGCACTTGTTATCATCCTACGTAAGCAAAAAATAAAAAGTTATGCCCTTTTTCAACTTAATCTTTCTATAGCATAATGACTATTTGAAGGCGCTCCTTTGCACTTTTCAATGGACACCATTTAAACTTGCAGGCGTTGTTCCTAACAATTGAGTATCCCGCATCCCGTAACCTTAAATGCTGTCTCCGCACAAGAAATGCATTATACAGTAGTAGTTATTGTAAAATTGTGTCAAAGAAATAATTAACAAGACTTCGTTTTGATGGATGGCACACTTCTGTCGTCGTGGCAAATTCAACGGGCATTAATATATAATCTTTTGTGAAAGGAATTATTGGCAGGACCGTGGGTGAATGCTTACATGTATGATTTCGTTATGGTGACTGTAGTTTCAACAGACTGACAAGACGATCGACAAAATGTATGCCTTGGGAATCAAAAAGGTCGTCATGTGTCACAAGATTTGACTATTATAAATAGGCATACTGTTGCGGTAAAGAGACCACCATTGTTGAAACAGTAAAGGTTTAAGTTCTAACTTTGTTTTAAAACATTATTGTTTATCGATGAATGTGTTAAATTGAGTTTTTGCAAATTCGAATGAATGGATTCGATGAAAGTTTAATGTGAAGCTGATATTTTCATTAATTGAAAATATGAAAATTGATTAACTCAAATTTTGATTAAACAGACACTACACTGAGAGACACAGTTTCAGTCGATCAAATGCAGAGGAATTCATTTTTAAGGTAAGCCACATCAAAATGATAAGGATGTGTCGCACATTCAAGGCATTTTAAGTATTTATATTGGCGCAACTCAATATGTTCGTATTTAAAACCTTTATGAATTGTTAGTGTATGGTAGGTTTTAAATATTGCCTGCTGCATAAGAACTCGGATATAACAGTCTTAATTCGAACACCACTTAATTGACTTCGAAGATTTGAAATTGCAGTCAGACCATTGTGCATACATACTCGTATTGTTAATATCGTGTTTTTCAAGCCTTAATGATAAAGTAAAGACCCTGATGTAGTTTTAATCGTTTGTCCAGTACAACACGTAACCTAACAATGCAAATTTCTTGGATTTTCACACCGTATGACCTGTTGAGAACGTTAACCCACTCCTGTACCGTTCAAATATTGGGCGATTTTATATGTAATCGGCGAAGTTCCTCGGCGACACCGTGGAAGCCCGGAAACATGCTACCAACTGCACCGTAGTCAGCCCAACATGTCACAATATTGCACAACAGGTTTTGTCCCGTAGTCAGCTAGACATCAATGCCTACACCGTGGAAAATCGGCGTCCATTCATTAACCTTGTGTGATCTACAGCCGTATCGATAAATTGCCTGCTGCAATCATCGTTTTTCGAATGTTCACTGGCCGGCAGACGACTATTAAACTAAAAAGCAGACGCCGTAGTCAGCTGCTGTAGGATTACCGGCAATTAAGAAGGCCAGTCAATTCACCCGCCTTTGGTTGCTCCGGCAAAATGGATGCTGACTCGTGTGAAGCTATTGTTAACCCTTTGTCAAAGGAATAAATGCCAAGACTGTGGATGGATGCTTACATTTCTTTTGTCGTCATGACGATTTAGTATTGATAGACTGAATACACCCGCGATTGGAATAGCGAAAAGCAACGTCAATATTTATTCCTCGGGAATCGAAAATGTCATCATATATAACAAGTTTTGACTTTAAACAATCGTAACGTTCCGTTCATTAATCACCTATTGTTGAAACTGCAATACATAATTTAGACCGTTTTATATAATGGTAACTGGATGACTGTATTTGTTTTATGGCACTTGTCAATGGAATGATAAAAAGTTCAATTTGATTCTGGCATTCAGTCTCATTATTTAAATATTAAAAATTCAAATATGCTATTGGAATCAAAAAACGGTTTATGTGAACTGACAATATATTGATAGAGAGAATTTCAATCGATCAAATAGCGGGAAATTCATGACTGTCGAATCACTTTTTAGTGGACTTAACGAATATAAAATGTGATTTACATTTCTACACCAATAAGCTACCGAAGATAAGTTTTGAAGGTAAGAAAAAAGATTCATAAATGAATGTTTGTATGTAACTGTCCTATCAGAATAATTATTGTCTTTCATTCTTTGTTTTTCTGTTGTTATTTGAATAACAGGTTTACTTACAGAATTGTGTTTGCTGTTAGTGTTATCAAATGTAGTTTATTACGATTGGTCTGATAATACCGATAATTAAAAAAAAAATAGTATCGTTAAGAATGTATTGCATTTGTTTTTGTTCTTTTATTGGTCTAAGACGGAGGAAATTTTGCATTCGCATTAATATTAAACCTCGATGGCGATGGCCGGTATATTTTTTTTATATATCCGCTTGATAACAATAAAGAAATATGTATGCGCCCATTAACAAAGATGACCAAAACATGTATTGTCATAATCAAATTTGTTTATTTATAATACCACACACTTGTTTCTTTGGTGAGCATTTGCTAACCATTTACCATGACTTCAATTCCTATTCGTTTAAAACATTCGCCACTATGATTAGAACAGTTTTCCGTATTGCTTATTCGTAAAACTCATTGCTGCTACAGTGTTGACACTAAACAATCATATGAGCCACGGTATGCGAAAATGGGTCTTATGCCATATGCGGCCAGCATAGATCCAGATCAGCCTGCGCAAGCGCGCAGTCTGGTCGGGAGCTACACTGTCCGCTATAAAGTCACGAAAGGTGTATTGCTCTCATAATCGGACAGGGTAGCTCCAGCCATACTCTGCGAATTCACATGTTGGGCTGGAGCTACGCTGTTCGCATATGGCATAATACCCATTTTCGGATGATGCGGGTCTATAGTTAAACAGCTGGTGAATTTGCGCCCATTGGTATTTCGGTCTATGTGTTTAGACTTAAGTGCAGTTTTAAGACAAAATGGAATGTTGGGTAATCCGTGTACTATGGACAAATTTCTATTTTAGAGTAAATAGTCGTACGCTCGAATATCATTTTGTGATTTACCACACAATAATACTCCCGTAAAGTAAGCGTTAGGAAACTGTTAAATAACGCACTTTAATTATTGATCCCAACGTATCCATTTCTTAATCAAATTACTGGTGTTTACCATCATTGTGAATATTTTTCGAGATTTCATATGTTTAAAAATTCGCAACAATGTTATTTTAAACTTATAATATGTTTAGCTCTTAAAATGGCAATATTGTTTAATTACAGGAAACACTCGGTAAGCCTTTTTAAAGGAAACCTTCTATTTTGGTAAAACAAAACAAAATGTCATTTGTTTCTAACCTTATATAGCAAAAACCATTTGGGTACGTTGGTCGGCAAAACGGTTGTGTTGTTTTCGCCTTTTACGATTCCCCATTTTAATGAGAATATCTAATAACATGCAAACATGTTCCCAGTATCTATTACATTACTTGTTTTAATTAACAGTTGTTAAGTAAACGTTAATTAAGCATATTCGCTAAATTAATATAATAGAATTTAAAAAAAAAACTGCGAACATATTTGTTTAACCGATATGCGTGTTGAAGTTGCAGTTGGAATGTCATAAAGTATATACGCCTGTGATTTGCAGAGGTGTTCTACATTATAATGTATGTAAGGTAACTGATGTCATTGAAACCGATTCGAACTTCGACGAACGTAATCAAGGAACCTCGTTTAAAACATGGAAACGTTATTTAAGAGCTGCAAATACTCCATTGGTATTTGCTGTCAATATTATTGACCCCAGTTTCTAGCATTGATTTCCGTGTGATGTTTGCTCAGAACTTGTAAATCGGTGCATTGCTCAGTACAAATGTGTCATTTGATCGATTCAACATTTGAGGAGTGGGTTTGTTTAACGGAATAGCTGTGTTCCCCCGGAAACGACTTCATGCTGGCTTGATATTTTAACACTCTCGGAGTACGAACGTCAGCTTCCTCGTACGATGACTGGTATGACGGTGACGTTTCTGGTGTATGATTATTTTTTAATAAGGAAGCCGCTCATACGCCCGGATATATTCACTTAAATTACCACTTCGCTAGTTTAACGAAAACAAACTTGCACGAACACCTAAGCAGGCACGCAAATATGTATTTGTTGTAAAATAATAAACGTATGATATCTTATATGGTAAATTCTACCCAACAGTGTCGTGACATGTGATAAATCATAAAAATAATATTGTAAATGTTTTCTGTCTCTATTGTCCCAAAGTCACCACAATATGTGTTGTATTGATGTTGTTATAAAATAAATAGAGCCATTTCAGTATTGTTACAAATAGGCCATTTTTAGTGCATACATTATGGAGATCTTACCGACCAGAACACACAATACGAATTGAAATCGACCAAACAATACTGTCTTGCTAATTCATTTACTTCGAAGAGACGGTGCTATAGTCCGTTGCTCCTGTCCGTCGGTCGTTCGGTGAACAGGTTGCAGGGCAATGTCATAGAGTATGAGTAGCCTAAAATTCGTTAGATTGAGAATGGCTTGACCTATGATTATGCAAATAGAGATAGTGGCTTCTTCGGTTGGTGTGGGGGGGGATGTCCATTGATTTCGAGATCACCATGTCAAATGTAAGGGTTACAGGGGTTTGTTACAGGAAATTCATGTTTGGCACTTAATCTTGAGTATGCTTGATGTACGATCATCCACATTGGTATAGCTGTTACTTCCGGAGAATTAAAAACGCTCATTAATTAAACGGTAACCTAGTCGGAGGTCAATGTAACAGGTGTCGGGATAAAATTAATTGGTTTCCGCATAATATCTGGACAACTTTTTGAACTTCGATCATCTTCATCTGTATAGTGGTTACTTCAGAGGAAAAGAAGACGCTTAATGATTTTGAGGTCAATAGGTATAATAGCAAGGTCACGTGGGCTTGTAAAAGGGAATAAGTTTCCACTGATACAAAGAGATCGCTTTGACAAACTTTCAACCAAATCGTTATGCTGCCTACTCCGTAGGAAAGAAAGACGCCATTCAACTTGAGTTCATCTAGTAAAAGTTCAAGGTCACAGGGGAAAATGGCAAACGTTTCCACTCAATATCTGGAGAAGAAAGGATCATATAAATGTCTATGCTGGTTAGTCTCGACAATAGCACATTTAGGCGACTTTGTCTTAAATAGGGTGGGGGGGGGGCATACACAATCTTTATCAATAATTTTAATTCTATATCAATCCTATTTCGATATTTTTGTTCGTGCCCTCTACGTTGCACTATCCTAGAACGGTAAGTTACAGTTCGTTCGTGGATATTAGAATGTGGGCGGTCTTAATATTGCGCTCTACGAAAATCCTAAATTGGAGATTGGTTCTATGTAACTTAGGCCGTTTACATTTTATTATACACGGTTGAAAATTTAAGCTATGAAACTATGGCCGTTAAAATGTTATTATATACACGGTAATTGGAGATTGATACTATGAAACTAAAGCCGTTTGAATGTTATTATACACGGTAATTGGAGATTGATACTATGAAATTATGACCGTTAAATTTTTATTACACTCGGTAATTGGAGACTGATACTATGAAACTATGGCCGTTTAAATGTTATTATACACGGTCATTGGAGATTGATACAATAATACTATGGCCGTTTGAATGTAATTATACACGGTAATTGGAGATTGATACTATGAAACTATGGCCGTTTAAATGTTGTTATACACGGTAATTGGAGACTGATACTATGAAACTATGGCCGTTTAAATGTAATTATACACGGTAATTGGAGACTGATACTATGAAACTATGGCCGTTTAAATGTTATTATACTCGGTAATTGGAGATTGATACTATGAAACTATGGCCGTTTAAATGTTATTATACACGGTAATTGGAGATTGATACTATGAAACTATGACCGTTTAAATGTAATTATACACGGTAATTGGAGATTGATACTATGAAACTAAAGCCGTTTAAATGTTATTATACACGGTCATTGGAGATTGATACTATGAAACTATGACCGTTTAAATGTTATTAAACACGGTAATTGGAAATTGATACTATGAAACTATGGCCGTTTAAATGTAATTATACACGGTAATTGGAGATTGATACTATGAAACTATGGCCGTTTAAATGTTATTATACACGGTCATTGAAGATTGATACTATGAAACTATGACCGTTTAAATGTAATTATACACGGTAATTGGAGATTGATGCTATGAAACTATGGCCGTTTAAATCTTATTATACACGGTCATTGGAGATTGATACTATGAAACTAAAGCCGTTTAAATGTTATTATACACAGTAATTGTAGACTGATACTATGAAACTATGGCCGTTTAAATGTAATTATACACGGTAATTGGAGACTGATTCTATGAAACTATGGCCGTTTAAATGTAATTATACACGGTCATTGGAGACTGATACTATGAAACTATGGGCGTTTAAATGTTATTATACACGGTCATTGGAGATTGATACTATGAAACTATGGCCGTTAAAATGTTATTATACACGGTCATTGGAGACTGATACTATGAAACTATGGCCGTTTAAATGTTATTATACACGGTCATTGGAGATTGATACTTTGAAACTATGGCCGTTTAAATGTTATTATACACGGTAATTGGAGATTGATACAAAAAAACTATGGCCGTTTTAATGTTTTTATTCACGGTAATTGGAGACTGATACTATGAAACTATGGCCGTTTAAATGTTATTATCCACTGAAATTGGAGATTGATACTATGAAACTAAAGCCGTTTAAATGTTATTATACACGGTAATTGGAGACTGATACTATGAAACTAAAGCCGTTTAAATGTTATTATACACGGTATTTCCAGACTGAAACTATGGCCATTTTAATTTTCTCCTACGAGGTTATTCGGGATTGAAATTATGGCGGTTTCACTTTAATTGAAGATTGAAACTTTGGCCGTTTAATTTTACACATACATTGTAATTGGGGATTGAAATTATGGCCGTTTGAATTTGACTGAAATCGAATGCTGAAACGATGACCGTTTGAATTTGACCGTAAATGAGGATGAAACGATGACCGTTTGAATTTGACTGCAAACGAGGATGCACCGATGGTCGTCTGAATTTGACTGTAAACGAGGATTAAACGATAACCGTTTGAATTTGACTGTAAACAAGGATGCACCGTTGGCCGTTTGAATTTGACTGTAAACGAGGATGAAACGATGGCCGTTTGAATTTTCCTGAAATCGAATGCTGAAACTATGACCGTTTGAGTTTTATCATAACCTGTTATTGGAGATTGGAATTATTGCCGTTTTTGCTGTAATTTGGGATTGAAAATATGGCCGTTGCAATTGTATCTTAGTTCATACACTATAATTGCAGATTGAAAATATTGCCGTTTTACGGTGCTTGGGGATTGACAATATGGCCATTTCAATTGTATCATAGTTCATACTCTGTAATTGTAGATTGAAAATATTGCCGTTTTACGGTGCTTGGGGATTGAAACTAGTGTCGTTTGAATTTTATCATGCACTGTTATTGGAGATCGAAACAATGGCGGTTTGAATTTTACCATACACTGTAATCGAATATTGTAGCTATGGTCGTATGAACTGTATCGGACACCGCCTGATTTCTGTAATGCTCAAATCAATGTCATTGCACAGATCATATGGAACGGTTACTGAGTCGATTGATTTCATTGATGATGCACATTAGATTGTTTCTATTGCTGTGATTCATGACAGTTGCCAGACAATTGTGTCTGACAGAAAAGTACAAAACAATTATTTCTGTGTGGCACTGTTATGATGGAAAATAAATGACATTTATTTCGGAAAGTGTCTATAATGTGCAAAATGAAAACTTGTTAGGAAAATATTGATCATAAATCGCAATTCCAAACATTCACTTTACATTTATAATGTACATGTATGTACTTTATGTTCTTGTTTGAAAGGGAAATGTATAATTTACGGTTTAATAAGATTTCTCCTCATGGTGACTTCCGTTTAATATGCTGAAAAAAGAAAATCGCATAATGCAATAGAGCTTAGTTCATATCTAATATCAGTTTTCTTTGTATATCTAGTAAATATTGAACAGTGCTGTGTTTCAGAGCTATCTGCCACTTGCTTGCAAATCACAAGAATTTCTATATCAATCTGCGGGCACACTATTCGCCCATTTCCGTTAAAAAGAAGTCTAAAGAAGTATGGCTATTGATAAAGGTAATCAAAACATCGAAACCTGACACGTCTAGAAAATGCATCTGTGACGCGCACGAGCAATGGATCGCCGGCTGGAAAATTTCCCGACATTAATTTATTCTATAAATTGCTTCTTGATTTTTTATTAGGTAACGTTATTTTACGAAATAATTTACGTAATTTTCGTTGATTTTTTAGTATTAATGTGTCTTTACAGCAAATATGATCACCTGAGCTCAAAGTGGTCCAACAAGGGTTGGAGAAATTTACCGTATATGACAATACTGTAATATTGTAAACACCCTTTGCCCAACCGGCATGACACTTGCTCAGAACATTGATGTTGATTATGTGTGATGATATCTTGGAAATGGTTTCGGTCCTTTGAGAAACATTGACTCCAGAGGGCAGGACAGTTTTCGTTATATGGCTATAGTATAACCATGTACACACATAAATAACACATTGTGTCCATTTTGTTTATGAAATTGTCTCAGATTATTTGTTCCAATGATATCTCGGCCGAGTTTGAAAATATTTCCGGTACGTTGAAAAACATGGCCGCCAGGGTGTTGTATAGTTTTCCTTAAGTGTCTTTTACATTTGGCACAGACTATTGCAGATATCCCAATATTTCCCAATATAAAACATGTGTTACGTATATAAGGGATTTCATTTAGTAGATAATTTTATTTTCAATTTATACCAATCCTATTCCGATAATTTTTCTTTCGGAGATAGACAAATAACCATGTGAATTTTACTATACACTGTACTTGAACATTGTAAATATGGTCGTTTGAATAGTATCGCTCAAATCACTGTCATTGTATAGATCACAAGGAACGGTTACTGAACCGATTGATTTCATTGATGATGTATAGATCATAGGGAACGGTTACTGAACCGATTGATTTCATTGATAATGTATAGATCATAGGGAACGGTTACTGAACCGATTGATTTCATTGATGATGCACATACGATTGTCACGCGGATACCGCGTAATGAATCCTGTACTGCATGACTGATGGCAGACAATTGTCTCCGACAGACAAGTGCAAAACTATTATTTATGTGTTGCAATTTGATTTTGTAAAATAAATGGCATTTTGTTTCGAAGTGTGTATAATGTGCAAAATGGCAACGTGACATAAGAATATATTGCATTCACCACAATATATCACACTTAACATTTAAAATGTCCATGTATGTACTTAATTTTCTTGTCCGAAACGAACATGCAAAATATAAGATTTAATATGATTTATCGAAATTTAATATTTCAGTAGAGATTGGTTCATATTTCATGAAAACTATCTTTTCTTTTAATAGCTAGTCATTAATGCACATTGTTGTGTTGCAAAGCTAGCTGCCAAGTGCTTGAAAGTCACAGGAAATTCAATATAATATCAATCTGCGGGCACACTATGCGCCCCATTTCCGTTAAAAAGAAGTCTAAAGAAGTCTGGCTATTGATTTACGTAATCAAAACATCGAAACCTGACACGTCTTGATAATACATCTCTGACGCGCACGAGCAAAGGATCGTCGGCTGGAAATTTCCGGCCATTGATTGATTCTAATAATTGTTGCGTGGTGTTTAATGCAAATTTTCTTGTTATCGAAGTCTTGATGGCACGTTAATTGTTGATGGCCATGTACCTTGCGCCATTTCGCAATATTGATGTCGATGGATTGAAATGTTTTAGCACTGTTTTAGTGTTACGGCAATCATATCACAGCACTTCATTGTTAATTCTCGTTTTACTTTGTAGTTTCAGTCTTGAAATATGGTTTTGAAAGGAGATAACGAGTATAAAACTTTCAAAGCATGTATGCTCCATAAACTTAGAAAACAGATCTTATTTCATATACAATGATTTTAAATTACACCAAAGTTTAACTAACATTGCATCATTTTTAAACGAAAACAAGCGGACCCGAAACGGTTCCTTTTCCTCACGAAAGCAATGTTGTTTAGTACGACCAGGTAATCATATAGAAGAGTTTAAGTATGCACAAATAAGTATGTTCCGGTCGGTGCATTGATAAACACGGCCGCCAGGTAGGGGGCAAGGCAGTCTTCTTTATTTGGCTTAAAGTGAAACCTTGTAAACACTAAAGACAAAATACTATTCTTCCTATAGTAACGAAACTTGTCCACAATATCGTTCCGGTCCCTTAAAAAAAAAGGCCGCCAGGGGACGTTTTTGGTTTCCTTATAGGGCTTCATCGAACTATTTTGAACACTCTAGATTTCTCACTTTTTTGCCCAATCACCATGGAATTTGATCAGAAAAAAATGTTTCAATGATATCTCGAGGCAGAAGGCAAGGTCTGAAGCCATATTTATTTCACAAACATCAAAAGCTGGCGAGAGCAGTTCATTTTTTTCGGGTTACAGATGAGCGACCAAGGGACTTTGGCATACATGTTTATCTTAAAGGGACTTATTCAAAGATTGTCGAAATGACCATTATTCAAACTTTTTGTCACAGATTTAAAAAAACAACAACACTATAAGCCAATGAAATAACAGTGAGCGTAATAACACAAATAACGTGGACTCATACTGAACATACATTTTTGTTCATGAGTAATCATCATAACAAATTAATGTAATTATAAAGCGTTACGCACGCGGAATGATTAAGTATTTGGGAGTGCTTCAGATGCGTTCTTTGTTTTTGGAGCTGCTTAAATAAACATAAAATGATTGATGTACTTCAACGACCCGTTTGGGCGAATGGTTCGGGCAAAAAAATGCCAACATTTGTGAGCAAGTCCCTTTAAATCCAGATAGCTTAAAATAAATGAAGATCATTAACACAACGTGTTATGAAAATACCTCCAAGAATGTCAACCATCTTTCATACTTTCAGATATATAACCTCGTGACATGCGCAGAAGACCAGACGTACTTGTTTTGCTAAAATGGTGGACCTCGTGCTGTGTATTGATGTCGGCTGCAGCCACACCGGATATGCGTTCTCGTCTGTGCGCGAGTGTGAGGCCCGGATGCTGGACATTCACATGAACGAGGAATGGATGTCAGGGCATGCCAATCTTCACACTTACAAAGTATGTCCTGTACACGGTGTTCAACTGTTGAGTCCTGTTTACACTAAGTAGGTCCGTGAACACAGTCATTGTTCAAATGTACTTTAATGTGAAGTCATGCTGCGTTTTGTAGTTTCAATAACATATCGTTAATATTTGTCACAATCAATGAATGAAAGACAACGTACTTTACTTTGTTTGTATTGCAACATACATACATTAAATATGTTTTCGATTGTTCAAATGTACTCCTTTAAGAAGGGCACGCTAGGTTTTGTAGTTTACGAATAAAAGCCATGAAATGTACTTTAATACGTAACAACAACAATAGACTTAAGACCTCCAAAGCGTTTGACAGTATAGTCATTCGCGACTTCTTATTGGTATTTGCCTGTGTCTGCTTTAAGACTTTAGTTTTAGCCATTTTCTTTCCATCATAAAGTTTCTAGATATGTTTTCTTTACAGCATACATTTATGCTATTGATAATGAAGTTTATACATATATTCACTTTTCTGCCTCTTTCCACTGAATGTTCTACATCATGTTTCTATTTCTGCTTTTCTGTAACGAAGGTCCGACATAGGTTTCCACCCCTGCCTCTCTTTAAGAACGTTTTTACGTATGTTTCAATTTTTAACTTTCTATAATAACATTTCAACATATTTTTCTCATTCCTGGTTCTCTACAATGATGTTTCTACATATGTTTCCATTCCTGCTTCTTTTCAATGAAGTTTCTAAATATGTTTCCATTCTTGCTTCTCTTTAATGAAGTTTCTAAATATGTTTCCATTTTTGCTTCTCTTTAATGAAGTTTCTAAATATGTTTCCATTCCTGTTTCTCTTTAATGAAGTTTCTAAATATGTTTCCATTCCTTCTTCTCTTTAATGAAGTTTCTCAATATGTTTCCGTTCTTGCTTCTCTTTAATGAAGTTTCTAAATATGTTTCCATTCATGCTTCTCTTTAAGAAAGTTTCGAAATATGTTTCCACTTCTGCTTCTCTTTAATGAAGTTTCTAAAAATATTTCCATTCCTGCTTTTCTTTAATGAAGTTTCTAAATAAGTTTTCATTCCTGCTTCATTCCTGCTTCTCTATAATAAATATTCCACAAAATATTGCTGATGCCCCACGTTTTAATGCAGTGTATAGAGATGCTTTCTATCCGGGGACCTTCCCGCTTTGATGATATGTAACAATTTATAATCTGTTTCAAAGAAGTCTCTTTTTACCGGTCCCTATACACAGGATCCTTGTTCACAGATGTGTTTATTTCAGCGTTTCCGATCATAACGTGTATCATTTTCCCGTTTACAGGCGCCGAGCATTGTTCTACTACAAGCCGACAAGACACTAGCGGCGTTCGGGTACGATGCCGAGCGCCGCTACGTGGCTCTACAAGAGAGCCGCCAACAAGAAACCTGTTACTTCTTCCGGCGCTTCAAGTCAGAACTGAAAATAAAGGTATGTCATTATAAAATTTGCCTGTTTATTATGATGTCATTGTTTAAGAAGGAAACAGTGTCGTGCTTGTATTACCAATATACTTAAATGGGTGATGCAAAATGTAGAAGTTAATGAAATACTTGCGGTCTTATGTTGTTAGGAACGTGAGGGATATTTTAGTGATTAGTACTAGTAAAGCGTTTGTGCACATTCATATTTATTTGAAAGACCAGCGAGATCATATAAACACTTATGTAATGAATCCATTAGTTTTGTTATTTAATTCAGGTTTGAAACTCATTCCAATAGCTAGAAGGTGACAATATACTAAAAGATTGCCGTAACAAATTCAATTTGAGAGCAATTACTTCAACACGAAATAAACGTAACATTTTGCGCGTAGAGACCATCATTGTAATATCTTTTCTTAAATAGCATTCCAAGCCGAATTGATTTAAACAATATACAGATAGGTCATGCGATAGGTTTGTTTTTATCGGCTACTCTCCAGTTGAAGGTATACTTAATGTTTCACCATGTAGTATTCAACCTTCAGGCAAATTAGATAATTTATAGCACAGACCATTATTGATCATATCACACGTAACACATTTATTAACAATATAAAGCCATGGCAAGTTCCCATAGGGCAAATTGATTGTGACTTCAATCAAATGGTGTTCATTTATTTAGAGAGTATAGGATTGCACACCTGACATATTTAGTAGATTGTTGCACACTTGAAATATTATTAATACTGCAACCCCGAACGTCTATGTTACACTCGTTGACTCCCAATGTGCAGATTTATTTAGAGAGTATAGGATTGCACATCTGAAATATTTAGTAGATTGTTGCACACTTGAAATATTATGAATACTGCAATCCCGAACGTCTATGTTACACTCGTTGACTCCCAATGTTTCGTTTTAAAAGCGTCTCATATGACCAATTATAAAGGCATCGTTAACGACCCATAGAGTAGGTCTTAAAGATGCCGTCGCCTTTTGATCAACTATTGACGACTGGTCCATGGCTTTTTCAATCGATATGTATGCACTATTGTATCATGTTTCTTTCATAATCTACAGCCATTGAAAAATGAACATTTAATCAATACATGTGACACTGATGTTTGCACTATTCCTAGAACTAAAAGCTATAATAGCATACTGAAAAAGCAGCGAATCGCGATTTCATATGGCATATTATTTTAAAATAGCTATTCAATATAAATCAGAAGACGATATTAAAAACAGTAGAACAAAACTCATTTATCACTTTGATTGCACAGCAATTGGTTAAATTGCAGTAAAATCTATAACAATAAATGTAAAACAGCAAATTTCAAACCACGAATTTGTGAAACAGCAAAACCCAATCAATTTAGCTATACTTGATATTAATCCGTTGTTGTTGATTTTTTAAAAACTTCTCAACAATTCAACAAAAGAAGATATTTATTAAATTTTGTTCAGCAATTCCGCAAGGACAGTGTGATCCTAGAAGAAGGCGGAAAATCCATGAACGGCGTGGTGCTCTTCAGCCTCGTTCTGAAGTACCTCAAGGGGCATTTCCTCGCGTCATTGGAGGAGAGCGGTCGTTACGGTCCCATTGATACGGTTACTAGGGACTACAACATCAAGTTCGTGCTCACCGTGCCGACCAAGTGGGACAACGCCTCGAGGGAATGCATGAAGCTGGCTGCGAAGAAGGTAAGCGGTCATCGCATATAAGTTTTGATATCGCCCATCGTTAGTTTGAATATAAGTGTATCACCAGAATAAGTCGACCAATCAAACTCCAGACGATTTTTTTTTCTGTATTCCTTGCGCATATGATTACTGACCCTTGTGTCTGGCAAAGGAAGATGTGTGATGAGACAACTCATACATATATTTGGTTTTCAAGTATATATGCATGTAAAACACTTGATTATAACTTAAACGACGGTCTGCGCACACAATAATTATTTTTCTTGGACACATTTGTGTTCTCCACGATTCTATGCATGAGTGCCATGCAACTGCATTCAAAATCTATATCCCATTAAACTCATCAATTAAATCCCATCAACTTGTATCCCATTACAGCAAACGCTTACGTTTATTGACTTCAGTATTTTCGGTTGACGAATCATTAATAATAAGAAAGAAAGACCTAAGTCAACGATCTCGCTGTTGCAATGCAGACTGTGCTCGGGTTGACTTTTGACAACACTTGACGCTCTTGCAATAACTAGAACTAGCACGGTTTTCGTTCGACACTTCTCATGTTGTTTTTCCCGCTCAGGCCGGTCTGAACCCGTCGTACGTGTTCACGGAGAGCGAGGCAGCGGCGCGGTACTGCGGCATGATTCCCATCCGGCCCTCGGAGACAGGCCCGTATTACCTGCCGAAACCCAACTCCAAACAGGCCATAGTCAATCTAGGAGGTAATAGCTTGGAGAGTTTTTAGTCTTTTACCATCATCATAAATTCATATGACAATATTGAATTAACAGAGCAAATATAAAAAGTAGGATTATAATATAACGTTACGTTTTTAATAAAGAAAAAGAACCTAAAATATAATTTAATTTGGTGTACAAGAATAAACTACGTTTACTAACATTTGGTTTGATACCTTATAGACCAATGTGCTTTTCTACAAAAGTTTAATTAATATTAGTCCACTAACTGACCCATTATTGTTCCGTATTCTGAAAAAGGTATTCTCGGGTATGTATTACAAGGCTTTTGACAAGTCTTAAAACATTCATAACTGTATTGATGCCTGTTGTCATGATGATACAATTTCAGCATGAAAACACACATAAACACAATAATAATACGATACTTTGAATAACAAAAAATCCCAATTTAATTCAGTGCTTGTTATAATGTGTATAGTGTCGTATTATTAATCAGTAGAGGTATATAAGAGCCGCGTCATGCGTAAATGGGTCTTATGTCATATGCGACTAGCGTAGCTACTGACTAACCAGCGCATCGAGCAGTCTGTAAAAGAGGTACCCTGTCCGCTAATGAGACCACGAAACCTTGCGTGGCTTAACAGTGGACTGCGTAGCTTATGACTGCTTGAATATGGCATAAACTCCATTTTCGCATGACGCGGCTCATAACAAACAATTGTTTTAAGGATGTGGAATCGACACCGCGATACAGGAAATCCTGTTTGACGGGACCATTCGAGAGATCTCCAAGAACATAGGGGCCGGTACTGGTGCCACGCGCGTCGATATCGACTTCCTGAAATTCATCGGCACCCTATTTCCGGCCGACTTCATAGAGGCGTATTCCAAGAAATATAAACTGGACTTCCTAGAACTGCAGTATGAGTTTGAAGTGAAGAAAAAGAAGTTTAAAATGGAGTCGGAGTTGGGTGCGAGTCTGGAACTACCAGCGTCCATCATTAAAATGTACACCACTAGGTACAAGCAGCCTATTCAGTTCATGATCGATGACTCGGAATACGTGGGAAAGATCATTTCCAGAGACGAGTACCTGATACTCGACAAGACCGTGATGAAGGACATTTTCGGGCCGGCGGTGAAAAGTACAGTCGGGTACTTGACCAATCTGTCACGTGACCCTGAACTGAAACTGTGTGACGCAATAATACTCGTAGGGGGATTCGCCGAATCTCCGGTGGTCGCCGGTGCAGTCCGGTTTTATTTCCCGAATTCAAATATGATAACCGTGGAAGGGGCGGATATTTGTAATCTCATGGGTGGGGTAATACTAGGGCATTCCCAAAATGCTGTGATAAAAATGACTTCTAAGTATTCGTATGGGATCGGAATGGCCGTGCCTTTCAACCATAATGCTCATCCTAGACAGAAGCTGTTCATGGCGAAGGATCTTCAGTTTTGCTCAGACGTTTTCCGGCCGCACCTTTTTAGCGGGAAAACGTACGATATTGGCGCGTTTTCGTCTGCAACAGTATTACGACTCAACCGGTCCCACCAGAAGCGCATAAGAATTCCAGTTTATGTTGCAAGAGTTAATAACGTTAAGTTCACAACTGACGAAACTTGCTCAGTGCTCGGAAATATAACTCTGAATATAGGTGATACTAGTTACGGCAAGGTCACGGTCGCTGTTCAAATGGCGTTGCTAGGAGACGATCTGATCGTTATGGCAACGCAAGAAGGGTCAACGGAAACCAACTCTGCGTCTTTTCCGCTTGTGTGGAAATGAAGATAAAGTTCTTGCGGCTGGCGTTCTTTAAACTTACATTTTCTTTTTTTTGTCAATCATATACATGGGAAATAAAGGAGCAGCATTTCTACTAACTTTTATAATCAGTTGCTTTTGGTGTTCGATTAATGTTTTGTGTATGTACATGTTTACGTAAGTTATTTAGTATTTGGTTTACAATTATTGCATATGTCCGCGCTTACTAGTTTAAAAAAATTATACTCTCTTTTCTTACAGTTTTCCTCAAATATTGATTTAAACACTAATATCGTTGATAACTATCCCGAAGAGTCGTTGTATGCTGACTGATATTATTGTGCGATGCTTTTTTTACTGCGCGAATGTTTTGTTTATTGACACTGCTGTCGCGGCAAAACTGCTATGGGATTGCTGTTTTTTTATGCCCATTCAAAAAAGGGGTATATTGTTTTTGGCCTGTCTGTCTATCTATCTGTCTGTCATTCTGTCCCAAAACTTAAACCTTGCTCATAAAATGAAAACTCTTTGGTCTATGTTCTTTAAACTTCACATGTGCATGCATATCATTAGCATCTACAATCAAATATGGTTTGAGGTCACTAGGTCAAAGGTCAAGGTCACTGTGACCTTTATATTTAAAATATAAACTTGTTTCTTAAATAGCTGCCATGCGGCTTCAATGCGCAGTAGGGGGCATTGTGTTTCACAAACACAGCTCTTTTTTTTCTTTTTTTTTAAAATAAAATCACTTTTATATATGTCGGAAGAAATGAATGCATTGTTTTGAAAGATAAATGCATTAATTTGAGGTTGCTCGAATGCTTTCAGCGTATTTATGCATATGCTACAACAGATAACGTTCGACTGTGTATGTTAATGTTTACAGTCCCAGTTTATATCATTCTTTACCTGTATGACTCATATACTCGCTCGTTGTATATTTTACCGGAGCTTTCATTTGTAATGTTAAACTCGATGTGAATTGAATAAAATTTAATGTCGTTCTGCTGATGTTTATTGTTTTCTTGTAAACGTATTCTAGTTAGATATTAAACAATTAAATGCTCTGATGAGATAATAAAGCTGGTCGTGTTTATTCTTTTAATTATAAATAAATATAGGATATTTGCTTTCTTATGGGGTATCAAATAAAGTAACAATAAAGTAAGAAAATAAATATCTCCACGAGCGCTTGCGTGAGTGAAAATGCGCAAGTTTCTGTAGATTTCTCACATTATTAATTTACTATAATTTCAAATCATATATCACTTCAAAATAGTCGGATTTCGAATTTCATAGACGATCATTCATTTATAAGAAGCTTGATAATAAATACCTGTTTAAAATCTACTGCAATACAACAAATACGGTCGTATTTGAATTATATTATTATTATTATTATTATTATTATTTTTTTTTTTATTTATTATTATTATTATTATTATTATTATTATTATTATTATTATTATTATTTTTTTTTTATTATTATTATTATTATTATTACTATAGTCATGTTGCTTTTGTAAATATTTTAAGGCTGACTGCAGTATGCTAGACATTGTTGAGTTATATTTACATATACTGTGTTTTTGAAGACCACATTGTCAAAAAGAAATGTTATTTTCTTAATGTGTTATCTTTGTGAAATTAAGTTATTATTATTATTATTATTATTATTATAATTATATCAATGCAGTGGATTACGTCATAACACACTCTCGGAACAATCGAGAAGCATCCTATTCTGTACTTATTTCAGTGCATATTAATAAATAGAATATTAATACATTAATGTATGCTTTATGTAAATTACACTATCAAAGAGGCAGGCTTGTTATCACCGGTAAAAATGTTTGAATTGTGAAGTCGATGGTGGTGGTGATGCTGCTGTTTTTGCAGCTGCTGCAGCTGCTTATGATGATGATGATGTCGAGAATGATTAAGACTCTGATTAGTCAAAGTTTTCAGATGTAGATGGCAGTGTAGAGTATACTGGCAGTGTCAACGACGACTGCGTCGATAATAATGATGAAGACGATGGTGGTGGTGATGCTGTTGTTTTTGCAGCTGCTGCAGGCGCAGCTACTGCTGCTGCTAATGTTGATGATGTCGAGAATGATTAAGACTCTGATACGTCAATTTGAAAGTTTTCAGATGTAGATGGCAGTGTACAGTATACTGGCAGTGTCAACGACGACTGCGTCGATAATAATGATGAAGACGATGGTGGTGGTGATGCTGCTTTTTCTTCTGCTGCTGCTGCTGATGATGACGATGATGAGGTCGAGGCTGATAACCAATCTGATAAGTCAAGGTGTTAAGTATACTACTCATGAGGTGACGGTCGCAGCGTATTGCATGCGTCAATAGTTACGTGAAATATCGAGTGAAAAACCAAATGAGTGGAGTAGGTTTGATGTACCGCAATCTTTGTACGTTACATCTATCAACCTTTATTAGTAAATAAATTGTGTTTGTGGTCCGTGTTCAACGGGACATTCATTTTATTAACAGAATGTTAATAGTGTAAGTTTGTCGTGTAAGAAACATATGCTTTGCGGATAAACTGATTTATTCTGGTAGGTACATGTAAACATTTGTCTCAAACTTTAGATATAAATGTATATGCTTGCAGGACAGTCCATTTAGGTCCTTGCTAAAATGTAACATATTACAAAGAAAGTGAGGTATATAAGATACATTTTAAGGGTCATATCGACTGTATAGCCCTTAAAAATATAAACGTATATATACCAATTCAAATAACCTCTTTGCTTTTTTTGCATAAATATATGTAATTATAATAACATTTGAATATTGATAACACCAGTTTCCATTAATTAAATATTAATTGAAAGATAAAATCCTTTTTTAATCTAATACCGGTTTAGTCGTTAATTTTAACATAAACATATAAATAAAGCCATTTGTGAAATAATTATTCACGTGAAACTCCGCTTAGAAAGCACAATTATACTAGTACAGAAAGGATCTAAATTACACTGAAGTTTATTGTCCCGTTGTTTGTGTTTGTAGCGTGAAAAAATGGTAATTTTGTGGTTTTTAAACACGTTTCTACGTTTTCAAGCACTTTTAAAGTACATTTTAAATTAACATATACTTATGATGTATCATATTAATTTAAGATAGTTTAATTGATAATAAGATCGATTCTTCAGCTAAAAGCAACTTAAACCAGAGAAAACCATAAATACGATGGTAAACGCTTCATGGTATTTATAGAAAAACTGTCACACAAGGCATTAGTAAAATTAAGTTAAATACACAGAATGTGGAACACTTTATCTTAGTTATTTGACGAGTTCACATAATGAGATTTGATATTCAATATATTTTACAAATAAGTAAATCGATGCGATTTTACTCGACTTCTCGACAGCCTTCGTTGTTGTTCCGCATCAACGACTTCTCATGAAACTGCGACACTACGGGAATCAGAGGATCAGTCCTAACCTGGATAGAAAGCTTTCTATCTGGTCGAAGCCAAAGGGTCTTAATTGAAGAACAGTTCTCCAACTCAGCCGATGTCAAATCAGGCGTCCCCTATGGCCCTGTCCTTTGACCTCTGCTCTTTCTGGTCTACATCAATGACCTTCCAGGCGCTATTACCTCTAAAACCGGGCTCTTTTCTGATGACACTCTCCGATAAAGAAGGAGTCTTGACGTAGCAACACTTCAGTCTGATTTTGACTCCCTATAGAGATGGGGAAAGGACTGACGGAAGTCCTTCAATACTTCAAAGTGTGAAGTTATACACATCTCCAAAAAGCGGCACACCATCAAGTCGGAGTACGTAATTCATGGACAGAAGCTTGTACCTGTACAGGAAGTCAAATACCTCTATGTGACCATCTCCGAAAATATGTCCTGGAAACCGCATATAGCAGCAGTCACCCGGAAGGAAAGCAACAGTCTAGGCTTCCTGAGGCGCAACCTGTCTAGTTGCCCACCTAGCCTCAAAGCACGTACATACGCCACCTTAGTGCGACCAATATTGGAGTACGCTGCTACTGCATGGGACCCCCTCTCAAATATGCATTGACCATCTAGAAGCAGTCCAGAGACGCGCTGCTCGCTTTTTGAAAGCGGATTACAGAACCACAAGCAGCAGTTCACAGATGATAGCAGATATCGGATGGCAGCCCCTTCAAGAGAGACGCCAAACATCAAAGGTCACCATGACGTAACGTATAATCAATAACCTGATTGATATTCCGTCTACCCCTTCCTCCGCCCTGCTATATCATCCACAAGAGGCAGCAGTATAAGATACATCATCCCATTCTGCAGAACAGACTACCTTCGACAGTCCTTCTTCCCGTCAGCAACACGACTGTGGAATTTTTTTAACTGCGCCACACCACGATTGTTAAACCATTTTTCGTGTACGGCAATGCTCTAGAGAGGGATATAGTACAATACACGAAGAAGAAGAAGTGTTCTGTTCTATTGAGGTCAAAGGGTGAACACGTGTTTAACAATATATTACTCCATCAAATCACCATTGTCTAGGATTCCTATTCGAGTGGACAGCTCCTAGACGTCACGTGATATCTGCCACGCTTAGTTATTTGTTGACAAATAATTTCAAAATTTGGCATTGTCGAATGTGATATCTTACTGTAAAATAAGGAGTAAAAACTAATCAATGTAGTGCATATAAGGCTCCTGCCACCAATTTCTATTTTCATACCACAGTAATTGATTGCGGCAAACTAAATCGATCGCTCTAAAGTATTTATGATTACTAGTATTATATATACGCTCGCGTTGAATTTTCGTAGTATATAATAATAATAATAATTATTATTTACTAGAAAAAAGATATTTGAAATTGTAACACGCGAACTTTAATGCATAAAGCCGTCGCCAAGAATATGTGATCAATTAGAATAGCTTGAACTATTATCGGAATTGCTAAAATACATGTTTCACCAGGCCAGCTTACAAAGCAATGACACACAGTGAAGCATCTTTTTTAAGCCCCATTTACTCTCAAAATCAACGAATATTTCGTAACATATTTCGTAAAATAAAGCTAACCCATAACAAATCATTGTTTATTCTAACGCTAGATGTGGTCTAGTAACATGGATTTAACCGGATACATGCTCGTTTTTTTGGCACAATATATTCCATTTTATTTTCTCGCAACGATATCTATTCATACGACACACGAACACTAAAATGGTACATGAACATGTGATGAATAAATGGTGTCACAAAATATAAAAAAGAGCATTTTGTATCTTGTTGAAATTTTGGCTATTGCTATAAGGAACACTGATAATTTATGTGTTAACTTTATTTTACGAAATATTTTACGAAATATTCACTGATTTTGAGCGTTAATGAGGCTTTAAGTTGTATGTTATACATGAACTTATTATTGATTGGTCGGGCTGTGCATAATTCCTCATTACCCTCTCTGATCGTCAATGATTGACGCGCAAAATGCACGATTTACCAGAAAGTAATTACACGTGATCAGTCAAACAAACATTTACCGTGCATCTCTCGTCCTATATTGTGTCTCACATAAATATGTCCTTCTGAATTCTTTATGACCGATTTAGATCCGTAAAATACAATAAATTCAAGACTATATGGACCGGTTAATATGTTCGTATATGGACTGCGCGAGTTAAGTATGGGCCGCGCGTGCAAAATAATGACGGATGACAGCAACGCAAGCGTTGCTTATAGCCAAGTTGCATTGTGCGGTAGAGCTTTATTGTCATTCGATGTTGATTCTGACGATCGTTTAAAACTGAAAAAAATATTTGTATCACTTATTATTTTTATTTTTATGTTTAAATATAACACTTATATGCAACATTTTTTAAATGTGTGAATATATTCTGGATTGGTAATAATTTCGAGAGGTATTCAATTTGTGTCAGTGTGTGACAGTGTGTTTGTAAACGTTAATTATACTCTGGTTGATACACAGGGTGTAGCTATTCGGTATGATCTAAGAAATAACAAAGATCACTTTGGGCCGAATGGCATACTATCAGACAGGCAGCCCCGAACTTTTCTTTCTTAAATATTACGTGCATGGCTAGGTATTTATGTATTTTACACACAATGGTGTTCGTCTTCTAGACAGTTACAGGTAATACACGTCCTTTGCTCAACAGGTGTAGGATTTGATTATTATTATTAGTAGTATTATCATTAATAATAATAATAATAATAATAATAATAATAATAATAATAATAATAATAATAATAATAATAATAATAATAATAATAATAATAATAATAATAATAATAATAATAATAATAATAATAATAATAA